>SNQJ01S0039670.1:105223-123565 GCA_010110895.2 Picea sitchensis
TTTCCTCAGGAATTATATGTCTCTGTCTTTCTCATATATGTGACTGATGTTGAATGTGCCTTTGTTTATTTCTCTGCATTATTGTGATCATCATTGAGTGCCTTGTAAATATTTTAAAAGAAGCATAATTGTTTAAGCACGGTGACAACTGATTCACCCCCCCTCTCAGTTGTCCAACACTTCATGCCAAACTTGGACTCATCATACATTAAATACCTATAATATTTGCAATGTTGGAAATCGAGTGAGTAAAATGACTTCTTACAGTGTTTATAAACCAAAATCATGAATTGTGAACCAAGAACAACTTTTTACCTTTACTATGCATATTATACCATTATGCTAGTGGAAATGGTAAAAAATGAAAAGTTTTGATAAAAAATGAGGGTGAATGGCTTGGTTGAAATGGTGAAAAAAGAATCAAAACTAACACCCAACAATCACCATGACCAATAGAGATACAAAACTTTATTTCCTTGACGAAATCCATCCAAGCCAGCCAAGTGAGTCTTCACCGCTCACCTCTAGGATAATTTCAATGGGGTATCGAAAGCACTTTCAAAGAATTCATCACATGCAATCGATGGGATCTAAAAGAACAAGAAACCATGACTCTTGACCTAAATTTCCCCCCCTTTCCATGACCAAAACCAACGAAACTTCCCTCAAAGTCAAGCTATATGGGAATATCACATGCTCCCCCTATTACCTAGGTCTATGTCTAGAATTTACTATTGAAATTTCAAACCCATGGTACACATACCTAATCATGTATTACAATGGTATGCCCATTTACATATAATTAAAAATGTAAACTCCACCTCAATATTTTCACTCGAAAACCTCCACCCTTTCTATGGAAAATCCACTTGCCACCATTGCTTCGAATCTCAGTGATTCTATCAACACTCTTCTTCAATCCTTGACTTGCAACCATTACCACCTCTCGCAACTCATCATAGGGGTCCACAATTATTTTTTTGACGAATTCCATCAAACACTTATCATGCATCCATCCGTGAAACTGCAAAATTTGGCATACATAAGTAATATACCCAAGAGGAAACCTTTCTTTAATTTCTTCCATGTCCTCCAACAACGTCACCCCGCCATCCTTTCTCCTCAACGTCCAACGGCCTTACAAACTCATAGGGTTTTTCATCCTCAAGGAATAAGTTCCAAACCCTTACTTCCCTTGCAGTGGAATCTCCTTCTCTTCGTGTGAATGAAAATATTCCCTGAACTCTCAAAGACCATCACCAGACTTCAGTTCTTATACCACTTGTTGGATTTCTATCCTACCTTAGTTCTGATACCACTTGTTGGACTTCTGTCCTACAAACCGAATTAATGAACATAGAATAATAAGATACAAAACACAGACTCCACACACCATAATAAAAAGGGGCAATGGTATTACAATTCTCAAAAATCTCCTACTGGACTTCTACATTTGAGAGGGAGAGATCTCAAGCATTTCCAGGATACAAAAAGCTAAATGCTTGAGAAACCTCCAAACCAATGTAACAAAAAATATATGTGTTGTCAAAACCCAACACAAAGTTCTTATTGACCATTTTCTATCAATTACAATCCTCTCAGGCCATGCCATTGAGTTTAAAAGACAATTGAGCAACTAGATTGCTTCGGAATTACTGAAAACCTGCTTCTACACCTAGGGAGAATAGTGTTATGCATCTCAATATAGAAGGGTACAGATGCATAGTCAACATTACTTAACTCATCATTTCGTATTTACAAAACAAGAAGGGTACATTAAAGATGATTTAACATATATGTATATCGTTGGAGTTTTCTTTAAAAAACACTCAAAATGATTGAAAAGGTTAAATGTAGTGAAAGAGTAAAGACAAAGTTCTATCAATCATTGAGTTTCAAATTTCTAAGCCATAATTTTCTATTAGTTACGGTCCATTGAGTTTAGGTTACTATCAGGCCAGAGTGCCAAGTTTCACAGAAAGTCTGAGCAACTGGGTGACTTCAGAAATACCGAAAACCCTTGGGTTATATACTTGTAAATGTATCTCAATACAAAAAATACTTGCATTCTATATTAAGAAATAGATATGAATACATAAGAGTACAGATGAACAAAAAAATGTTTTGAAAGAATGCCCATAAGATAACAAACAATGTGAAATAATTCACAATTAAACAATTTGAGAGAATAGAGAAACATGTTCTTACATGAATAGTGATTTAGAGCGCTCTAGACAATGTGTTCCTGAGTTCAATCTAAATTGATAGCTTGTCTAAAAATACTATGGAATAGGTTCGCTGAAACATTACTAAACTCCAAAATAATAAAATGTCATAGCTAAGTGCAGTAGAAATAACAATTCTGTAGATATTCTATTAGTTGCATGGGAAAACAAGCATATCTTAAGAATATGGTCTATATTTTATTTTTATTTTTTTTCAATAAGAAAACAACTTATATTAGAAAATATAGATTTTTTGATACATAAAGAGTTTGAATTTTAAGGGTAACTGTCAATTCCAAAGATTAGTATACCAGAAAACTGGTTCTACCACTACATCCTCTAGAAATTGAACTTCATAGGCTTATTTTTCTTTTACCTGGCTTCCTTTAGTATCCCAGGACCACAGTAATATGTATGTATCATTATTCAACTCATACCCTGATCCAAATAAACCCTTTACATAATTATTCCATTCCTCTTTTTGTTCTCCTTCCAAGCCTAAATCCTCAACCATTTTCCAACTTGTATGTCTTGTGCCCTGCAAATCCAAAGTCCCAGCTTCTTCAAGGAATTCTATTCCTTGTGCCTTCAATGTAAGAATAAGGTTCCTTGATAATTTAAAGTATGTATGAGACCCAATCAAAGGATCAGCTCCAAGTCGAATATCCTTCCCATTTTCAGGTTTCTAGACCAACCAATCAGATATAATGGTTAAAGACGAGGTGAGAGCTCTCCAAATATTTGAAATACCCGTCCACGTTTTTCTTCCTTCCCTGATCCACTCAACCACTGATTTCTTTAAAAGAAATTTTCGAAGTATTACCTCATGCCAAAGACCAGGTACCACAAGACACCTCCATAAGATTTTTGTAGCGAAGGATTTTCCAAAAGAATAGATATCTTTTATACCCCAACCACCCAACTTTTTAGGTTTTCCAATCTTTTCGAAGATTATCAAATGTATCCCTTCTTTTATCTTTTTTTCAGTCCACATTAAACTAAACATCCTCCTTCTGATAGTATTTAGTATACTTTTTAGAATTTTATACAAGGAAAGCCAATATACAGGAATACTTTAAAGTGCAACTTTAACAAGTGTAACCCTTCCCCCTAAACCTAACCATCTTAGGCTCCAATTTGCAATCCTTTTTTCAAACTTTCTCACCAGCCAATTCCAATCAACCCTATTATAAGAGTCAAGTTTTAAAAAACACTCAAGGTACTTAAAACCAACATCTACTGAATTTACATCATAGGGCATAATCTCCTTGAACAAAGATAAGTCCTATGTTTCCCAACCAACTTCTAGAAACAAGGATTTCTGAGGACTGAAATCCATTCATGTCACTTTACAGAACAATTCCAGAGTCTCCTTAAAAATTTCCCACTAAACAACATTTCCATTTCCAAACATAATAACATCATCAACAAACATCAAATGTGTAATGTAAATCTCTGTTGCCACATGTATACCTTCTATTTTCTTATCCCTTACCTTCTCTTTTATAGCTATGATTAACCCTTCTACAACAAGGAGAAACAATAAGGGATATAAAGGACACCCTTGCCTTAATACCCTTGTACTTTTAAAGAAATTGGTAGGCTTACCATTGATCAACATATCATAATTTGCAGAAGTCACACACCCCATGATCCAGTCTGTATCTTCTAAACGCATTCACACATATAGCAGCACAAGTCTTAGGAAACCTGAGACCACTCAGTCATAAGCCTTTATCAAACCTAATTTAAGAACTAGATATTTGATATTTTTAACCTTAATGCTATGTAATTCTTCCTGTACAATGCCAATAACATCAGTAATTTTCCTACCCTCAAGAAATCCAATTTTTTCCTTTGATATATCAAAGGACAAAGTGGATTTAATTTTAGTAGCAATAATTTTAGTTATGATCTTATACACCAAGTTACATAAAGCTATAGGTATATCCTCTCCAAAAGATCATGGGTTCTCACTCTTAGGTATCAGAGAAAGAAAAGTAGAATTCAAATCTCTAGACACCCTTCCATTCCTCCTGGTCTCTTTAACCATCTCCAATAAATCATCTCTGAGGATGTCAAAAGAAGCGAGAAAAAATTCCACAGTCCATCCATCTGGCCGAGGAATTTTTGATACTTTCAAGGCTTTAAGTGTTGACAAAATTTCTGTTGAAGTTACTCGATCATTCAATCTATATGACTATGTTCCTTTGTAAACATTCTTGTGTAATTCCTTAAAATTGATAATTGATAAGATATGGAAAGATTAGGTTGGGCCATGAAAATATTTTGGAAAAAAACAATTGCTACCCTTTGTAGTCCTTGATTGCTAGTGATCATCGATCCATCCTCCTTATAAATCTCCAAAATAGTATTGATTTGTTTCTTGGAATTTGCATAAGCATGAAATAACTTTGTGTTTCTATCACCTGAAGCCAACCAGTTTAGTCTACTCTTTTGCCTCCATGTTTCCTCTTCTTTTCTCATTAGAAACAATTATCTCTGCTCTTTTTCTGCAATCAACACTTTTTCTTCCACCTTCTCAAATCCTCCACGATGATTTGAGTAAAGTGTATCCAACTCCAATTCAAGTTTTAAGAGCTCTTCCTTTGATTCAAGATTTTTCTTTTTTTCCCAGTTTATCACCATAGACTTAAGTATCTTTAGATTTTTTACCAGTGAATCCATGGGGTTTAATGTCTCTGTTCCCACCAGTCCATCCCACTTGGATTTGACAAAATTAATGAACTATGGTTCTTCCAGCCAAATAGAATTAAATTTGAAGGGGTAACATATCATTTTATTATCTTGTTGCAAATGGAGAATCACATGCATATGATGAGATATATTTAAATTACACAACACATATCTATAACTAAACCCTGAAATCGTAAGATCCTTATAAATAAAAAAATTGATCCAGTCTCTTGGAAATATAATCATGTCCTTTTCTACCATTTCTCTAGGTAGGGAGAAGTTTTAATGGTTCAACATCCACCAGCCCCTCATCTTGAATCAACTGACTAAAATAAGGATGTAAGGGATCTGCTCTAGCATGGGCTCTCCACACTTCTCTGACAAATGTAGTGAAGTTTATATCACCCCCCAATATCAGATTTTGATCATTTAATATACCATCTCTTTTAATGGCCTCCCAAAGAACCTCTCTTTTTTAATATAGACCATAACAGTTAATCAAATTCATACTTCTATCAAGGTATTTAACAAATCCTTCCAGCAGAATCCATGCAGGGGTCAAGAAAGCAGAAAAATCATCTTTCCTTGGATTCCATGCAGATAGCATCCCACAGAGATTCCGAGGAATCCACCCCACAAAAAAACCAATGTGGAAGTAATTTAACAAGAAATTGTCTTGATTTTGCTACACAGAACATTGTTTCTTGTACAAGCAATACATATGGTTTTGTTAAATATAAGAATATTTTCAGGGCTAAGAACTTGGAGCTACCCCCCACTCCTTTAACATTTAGGGTAGCTATAATCATTTTTTGACTCTTGCCAGGTATTTTTGAGCTCTAAGCGCCCTCGGTCCATCAATTGTAGAACAACTAAAATCACAATTCATCTTCTCTTTCTCTAACTTCCTCATTCTTCTAGTCTTTAAACAGGAAAAATCTTTTTCTAGTCCACCATGAACAACTCCTTTCAACAATGATTCCTCTCCCGTTGATCTAATATTAGACAATTCCTTTGAAATCCCAACTTTATTCTTCTTCTCTAGAGTCTTCGGTAGAGAATCCCCCCAATGGACAATATCTCCCTATAGGCAAGATAAGATTTGTTATAGACTCTTCAATCTCAAAAAGTGCAGTTGGATCATCCCGACCTTCAACACTCTGGAATCCCACATAAACTACAATCTCCTCAAATGTATAACCTTCCCATGTACTAAAAGAGAGTGACTTTGCCCTCTCCTCCAATCCTACCGTAGAGGAAGCTACAAGAACACTTATTGGGGAAAAAGTTTGTTCTTGACCTCAAAACTCTAAAGAAATACCCTTTCTACATCCCCCGAATACAAAATCAACCTGAGGCACACTCCTCATTTCATCACTAACTTCCCCTGAGAAAACACACCCCTCACTCAAAGAAAAAGAAAACCTTCAAGGACTGGTAGTAACCCCCCCCCTCCCCTAGGATCCACGTCTGATCCTCATCAAAAGCTCGAGCATCATACACCCCACCCACAGAGCTCACAGCTTCCTTTCCTCCCAAAACCCTCCCTAAACCCAACAAACCTTCATAATTTAAAGGCTAATATCCTACCTCACAAGCCTTCATAATCTCGAGTGTAGGTTACTCATAGATAGGGATAAAACCAGAACCTGACCCCTCGAATGAGGCACAAATAGTCATATAAGACTCCACCCCTACAGTCTTCTTTCCACCCTCATTATCGACAGAAAGAGAGGTATTAAAATTTGGATAGATATGGTTTAGCTTACAAGATTTTAATTCTCTTTCCACCACTGAGGATGACTTGTTCTCGGTCCAGTCTTCTATGGGCACATTCGTTTCAGTTGCTTATGTTTCACCGAATACATCAAAACAACCTAGTTCCGCTTTCTTTCTCTCCCCCCGACATTGAAGCCGCAAATGGCATGTCTCCTTACACTCTGAGCATCTAAATGACACCCCTATATAATCCAAACTCTGTTGTATCATTGTGCAACACCACTCTACTTCTAGCTCAGCCGATAAGCCCTCAAACATATCGATTTCCACTAACATTTTACCCATACATCTATCAGAACCAGACAAAAGTTTGGGATCAACAAATAAAAATTTCCCTAGTGCGTCTCTGGTCTCCTTAAACGCTTCCAAATTCCACAAAGTGAGTGGCCAACATGGCATTAAAAGCCACAAGTGTCTGTAACAAATGACCTCCTTCTCCGGGTTGAATGCGCAATGCCATTTTTTTAACATGAGGCTTTCGTCTTTCACCAGCCAAACCCAGTTTAGGACCATATCCGCATCCTCCCGGGTTTTAAAAACAAAACTGAGCCATCCTCTAGTCAGGATGATTACTTCTGGTGGGTATACCTCCACCCACCTGCGTATCTCCCTAGCCCACAAATCCCTATATCAAAACCTACCTACAAGCCCCCGCGAAGAAAACATGCCTACTTCCTGCATCACGACGTCCCAGCCAAAGGTTACCCTTGGATTAATCTTCTTAAATCTCCAGGCCTTTACAAACGATTTATGGAACAACTCCTTCCGAGAGTTGGTAAACACTTCATCCGCCGCACACTCCTCCTTCCCAACCTCATCCACCACTCCCCGCAAAAGCTTACCCTTCTTTAGCTCCCACAGCTCTTCCTCACTCCTATCCACCCTAGTTCTAGTTCCACACAGTGAAATCCTACCTGCTACACCACCTGAAGACCTAACAATCCCCCCTTGATTTCCCCCTGCAGAAGTCTGCCTTCCCTCTCCAACCACGGTTTCCTTACTATTTTGGCTTCCCTCTGACTCCTTCTGTGAGCTAGCCAAAGGTAAGTTAGATGGTGAAGCTCCATACGCATCTCCCCTATCCGCTTCCTGAGCAAAGATATCATTTCTGGATTTCTTAACTCTTACAACAGTAACCCTGCTAGTTATTTCTCCGTCTGTCCCTTTCGTGAGTCGAGCCTCCAATTCTCCCTCGAACTTACAACTCCTCTTGTCAGCGTGTACCTTTGTTTGTTTGTACCGCCAAAGTTCTTCCCTATACACTTCATCGGATTTTAGTAGTCCTCCTTGGCCTTTGTTTGTTTGTACCGCCAAAGTTCTTCCCTATACACTTCATCGGATTTTAGTAGTCCTCCTTTGCTCCACCATTGATCCTTTGCCAGGCAATCTACTAGGTCCGCCACATCACATGCCATCCCACCTAGGTCAGCCACTAGAGCAATTAAAGTCCTAAACTAGTCCTTTACCCCTCCAATAAATACCTGTCCTACCTCCAACGCGACTTCCACAACCGCTAACCATTAGGACGTACAGATCCCAACCAGGATCAAACCCTAGTCGTCTTCATGCCAGACCCGAGCCAACCGACATCGCCCTCTTATAATCCCAGTTTATTTACGTGTCAGAGCAAGTGTTAGAGTGTATATATTCACACAATACTCTCTACTGTTTGTTGTAGATATTTGTCTATAACATAACATCAACCTGTCAATTCCTTTACCTGTCCGCTTTAATTTGACCTCAATCGTTTACAGTTCATCTGATTCCCAGGGTTTTGTTTCTTCCAATTATTCTCCGAAATCCTTACCGAAGTACTTGGTCGACCCATTATAATGGATGAGAAATTGCTCTGTTGGACCCTTCTGGTAGTTGTAGCGAACTGTTCACTGATTCCGTTAACAAATGCGGCAGCAGCCAGGCCTGTTTATTGTTTATTGTGGTAAGCATGCAGATTGAGAAGTTCATGGCGTTGATCGCAAAATTTCTGTTGGTTTTCAAGGACCGAATTATGTTATTGATCAAAATAATTTCTCATCGTGTCTACAGATTTGGATAAGAGTTTTCCAGTGAAGGTTAAATCCGTGGATATCTATCCTAATCCTGTAGTAAGCAGCAAGCCTGCCACATTTAAGATTTAAGATTTCTGCCACCATGGTCTATATATAACTACAGAGAAATACAAATCCACCATCCTCATGATTGTTGTATATTACAACTATTTCCGTAGAAGTTGGTCGTTGTATCTGAGTGGGAATTGATTCGCAACTGTCACCGCCTTGGAAATTGTCAATTCGGGAGGGGATCTTCACAACTGTTACCACATTACACCTATCCACCCAAAATTTCTACAACTACCACTGGCCATCTGATTTTGATAACTGCTACCATCTTGAGCACCAGGATTATTAAAAGGGTTCAGGTTATTCTCTTGGCAACTATACCTTTAATTTAGGTAGAGGACACCGCACCTTCCACCGAAGGAAATATTATAAGAGATAATTATGCTTATCCATTTAATTAATTGACTAAAGTTATAATAATTTAGAAACACCTTAAATCTTTTCAAACATAAAAATATAAATTTAAGAAAACTTACCAAATATATTAAATTTGGACAAACATAAAATGGATAATCTATTAATTTAAACTTTCTGATCATAAAATTTAAAAGATATAAAACATATTTCACCAATGCTTGTAACCTAATCCACAGACACACACACATATATATAATACATATATAGGAAAACCCTCTAAATACTTCCTCTCATTTAGGAATGCACAATCTAACTAAGTGGAAACATAGATTGAGGCTCAACAATCTTATAATTTTTTTTCTGAACAATAACATAAACAAGTTCTGCATGGCAGTCCATGCTAGGTTGAAATGGGGATAAACACAGATGCATGGGGAAAAAATAGCAGTGGCATATGGAAATTGCAGTGTAAATTGCAGTGTAGATGTGGCAAGCATTATGAAGGAAAGGTGGTAAGCATGCAAGAAATGACATACTCTCTATATGTGTGAGTAGAAAAAACTATTAAACACAATTTTATGACATTTATATCAAAAAATAAAAAGTTTGTTACATATTCCTGAATATATATATATATATATATATATATGTGTGTGTGTGTGTGTGTGTGTGTGTGTGTGTGTCAAATATGATATCTTAAATTTAAATGAGTGATTTATCTCAAATTTAATTTTGAAAATGACCAAAAAAAATAGACAATTGAAATAAAATAAACAAAATGTCTTAACCCCCCAACATAGCTAAAGATCAAAATCTAGGACCACATAAATATAAAAGGAGACAAAAAAATAGTTTTATTTGGAATATATCAAAAAATAATCATTTGTTACATATTCCTGGAAATTTAAATGCGTTTTTCATATAGACTGGGATTGTGGCTCCCACGGACCGTAAGAGAAATATGTACATGAAATAGGACTCTGGAAAGAAGAACTGGGAGACAATAGAGTGTAATATCTAAAAACAAGAAATGGGAAGATATTAGTCTTTGGCTAGAGATTTCTATTTAGAAAAGGTGGAATAACTAGATTGATAAACAAAGGAGGATCAATATAGACTTACAACGATGGTACATATAAGTATTTTTTCTATTTGCTCGTTGATGCCTTTTCCTATTGGCTTTCGTCGTCGACCCGCTTGAATAAATGGATTGACAAACAAAGTACTTATAACAATGGTACATATAAGTATTTTTTCTATTTGATTGTTGATGCCTTTTCCTGTTGGCTTTCGTCGGTGACCTGCTTCAAGTTTGTTTCGACGAATTCTTCAATGTAGCTTCTCAAGGGGGCGACGTTGATGTCATTACATATTTTTATGCTAAAAAGTTCATTTTCTAATTCGCTTAGATCAATAGAAAGATTGCACAGAGCTTGATGGATTTATCGATTCTGTACCGAATAGCGGACTAGCCGGTTGCCCATGTGATCTTCACCATATCCAAGAGTCTTGTAGAAATTTTATCAAGACAACGCCATAAAATTATCAACTTGTTTATCGAAAGCTTGTTTCGTTAACGTCAACAAGTTGACGATTAAGATGGGGTCCTGGAACTCGTTGGTCCTTCTGGCTAAATCTATTTTGGTGATCTTTGTGAATAATGTTTCTTTATTTGATATTGCTTGCTCACATGATTGGACAATGAGATACATGTTCTTCACCTTCTCTTTCCAGCATGCTTCTAATTGAGTGAGACAGATTTTGGAGGGGATATCATGTTGTCTTCTTGTCGTCTCTGCCATTTTGTTGACATGAAAGAAAAAATGGACGACCATGTGCAAATAGAAAGTTTCTTCATTTTTTAAATCTGTCTGCAGAAGTTCGAGCAAGTTATGTGCCCTCCTTTCGAGGGACTCCATATTTTGTGATGTTTCGTAGGCCTTAGTAATCAGTTCCATTCTTTTCTTGATATTTTTCTCCACATATCCTTTACACGATGCGAGGAAGTTGGAGGATCCTTTTAGCTTTGTTGCAGGGGTGCAGGGAGTCGCAGGCATGACCATTGTCAAAGGACCGCTAAGCAATGGCATATGAATCAAAGATTCCTCTAATTCCTTGATCACATCCTTTAGTCTAACATTCTCAGCCTCAATGACTCCAATGGAATCATGAAGAGAATCTTCGATTTCTCTATGGAGTCCAAATATTTGGGACGACTGCATATTGGCAAGGTCAACTTCTAAATGATGTTTTCTTTTCCTTTTTTTTACATCTCTCTTTTCAATAATTATTTTTTTAGATTCACTTTCAAAAACAACACTCTGGAATACAAAGGATTCATCTTCGTCAAAAATTTCAGTATCAACTATGTCCATTAGGTAGATGTGGTGAATCGCGTCTCTCGACTAATTAAGGTTGCATAATAGGCTATCCATATCAGTGTCAAGTTCCATGTTCTCACTCTCAATTTCGGGCTCCTCCGCCTACCCTACAATTCTTTTTCCCTTCTTTCGCATGAGAATCTTTTGAGAACTATCAATTTTAGGATGAATCTCATCCGCTTGAAGAACTTTGGGTTGCTTTGTTATTGTGGTAGGACGTTGGAGCGATTATTTATTACTGTGGTGGTTCTGGTCCTCAGACCCAAAGATGTTTAGTGTATCTCTACAAAACTGTTGTCGAGCTACTGCTAGTAGTTTAAGAAAACATCTGTTTGCTCCAGATGCTGCT
This sequence comes from Picea sitchensis, assembly GCA_010110895.2. Taxonomy (NCBI): domain Eukaryota; kingdom Viridiplantae; phylum Streptophyta; class Pinopsida; order Pinales; family Pinaceae; genus Picea; species Picea sitchensis. The sequence goes on from SNQJ01S0039670.1 coordinate 117,132, forward strand.
TGAAATGAACAAATGGAGGGGATAATATAACCCCCCAGAAATGTTGGTTCGATGCATGCGAATGGAAAATATCCTCAAGCTCTTCGCTCATTAATGACAATCTCTATGCATGTTGTATGGTGAGTTTTTAGAAGTAAAGATTAATTATTGATGCATACTTAGAAGTGTGAAGGTGGCGATTACGATGAAGAACATTTAAGTATTGGAGGTTTCGTGAACGAACCAAGCCGACGACATGCAAATGACATTCAATCGTATTTGAAATTAACACTTGGAAGGGATAACAAAATCCTATGCAAATATTGGTTTAATGCGCATTAATGGAAGATCTTCTCGAGCCTTTCGCCCATCATTCACAATTTACAGGGTCCGTGCATGATGAGTTGTTAACATTAAAGATTTAGAAACAAGACACTCACTCACACACACACACACACACACATATAAACATTACTTTTTATTATAGACAAGTGCGAAGGTGATGAAGACAAGGAAGAGAAAGCAAGGAAAAAATGGCCAAGTCTTAAAATCCGTCGGATGGGCTTCAAAATAAGTTTACGAGAGATAATGAGAACATGTGAGTGTCCAACAATGAAATTGCAAGAGTCGGAATTTTTTATTGCAAAACGCGTAAAACAGAAGAGGACATGATGGTGCAGTTCAGCGGATGGTTTTTATATTTGTGGAATTGGAGGAAAGTGGCTAAGTATGGAATAGGGAAATGTCGGTTGGGCTCATTTTCGTAATTTGGGTTTGAAGATTTTGTGAAGGGGCCAAACTGAGGTCTCGTGAATGACATTCCAATTCTTAGTAGAGATGAGGATGAACGATCGTGTCCTAAAAACAACACCCAAATTTATTCCATATACAAATGGACAGGCGGACTTGCGGGGTGGTTGATATTTTATAGAGCATGTACACTCTTTGGATCGTGGGTTCTCGGGCTGGTAGGTTCAAAATTGGGCCTCTATTGCTCCGTGGCTTACAAATAGTACCCAAACTTTTGTGATAGACAAATTGAGAAGTGGACTTGCAGGCTCAAGATTGCACTTCTATTGTTCTGTGTCATCTAAATAATACTCGGAGTTCCATGATATAAAAATTGACAGACGGACTCCAGGTCTGGTGGTGCCAAGATTGCGATTGTTTACAGATGATGATCCCTATCAACTATTCGACAATATCCTAAAAAATTATTTTCAATACTATATTATTAATATTAAATATTGATATTGTACAATTTAATTGGTTGGATCAACATTGCACTTCTATTGGTCTGTATCCTCCAAACAACACTCGAAGTTCCGCGATATAAAATTGACAGACGAACTTCCATACTTAGCCACTTTTTGGATCGTGAGTTCTTGGGTTGGTGGGCTCAAAATTGGGCCTCTATTGTTTCGTTTCCTACAAATACCACCCAAAATTTCATGATATACAAATTGATAGACTGACTCCAAGACTGGCGGGTCCAATTGTAGATCGCAAGCCTCAAGCCTCGAGTCTGGGTTCAATTGTAGATCATCGAAGTTTTCGGCGCAAGATGCATATCATGCACACGAGGCATGAGAGTTGGATGGAAACCACAAAGGAAACCATTGCCATAAAAATCGTGAACTATGAAAACGAATGGTGGTCAGTTGGACTTGTGATGTAGAGATATAGATGGATCACGGGTTCTCAGGCTGGCAGACTCAAAATTGGGCCTCTATTGTTCTGTGTCTTACAAATAGCACCCAAAGTTCCGCAATATACAAATTGATAGACAAAATCTAGGACTGGCGGGCTCAAGATTGCGATTGTCTACATGGTTAAGAACATGTGTTTCCTCTTAAGAGGTCACAAGTTCAAATCGAGAGGGGGGTAGGGTATGTATACGTTTGTAGAATTTTCCATTCAAATCGTTGGGTGGAGGGGGGTCCCTTGTCCCACAAACAAGGGGGTCTCATACACCAATTTGGTGTGTTGGCTTGGCCGTGACCTTAAAAATAGATTATTATTATTATTATTATTATTATGTCTAACATTATCTAAAGCATTATTTTCAGTAGTAAAATATGAATAAATATTGATAAATTGTACAATATTTTCAAGTAGTAAAATATGAATATTAAATATTGATAAATTGTACAATTTAATTAAATAAAACTATCAAATGAGTTGCAAGCTTCAAGTTCGGGTCCAATTGTAGATTACCGAAGTTTTGGGCACAAGATGTATACCGTGCACATGGGGCATGAGATTTGGATGGCACCGACAAAGGAATCCGTGACCATAAAATTCGTGAACTATGAAAACAAATGATGGTCGATTAGAATTGTGATGTAGAGATATAGATGGCCATGAAATCTGCCACTCTGTTGTTCAGGAACTCACGAGCATAGACATGGATTACCCAAGTTTTGGATGCAAGATGTACTCTCGGAACACGGGGAATGAAAGTTCTATAACACGTAGTCGGGAACCCACAACCATAAAATTGGCTAAGGAAATGAAAGCGCTCAGTCATACTCATGGTGTATATTTCATAATTCATGTGCAACACCGACTGTGTGGTGACCAGAACAGTATGTCTACAAAACATGGAAAACTAAATATGTACCTTTATAAAGTATGGACGGATCGGAAACGAAAGCGTTGGGTCAGAATTGTGGTGTATATTTCATAATTCATGTGCAACAACAACTGTGTGGTGACCAGACCAGTATGTGTACAAACCAGGGAAAACTAAATATGTACCTTTATAAAGTATGTACGGATCCCTCATTCCATACTTAGCCACTTTTTCGATCATGGGTTCTCAAGATGGAGGGTTCAAAATTGGGCCTCTATTGTTCTGTGTCCTACAAATAGTGGCCAGAGTTCTACGATATACAAATTGACAGATGGAATCTAGGATTGGCGGGATCAATATTGCGATTGTCTACATGTATAACATATAAAATGTATGTTATATATCTAACATTATCTAAAAACATTATTTTCAAGTACTAAATTATTAATATTAAATATTGATATTGTACAATTTAATTAAACAAAATTATCAAATGAGTCACAAAATTTGAGTCCAGGTCCAATTTTAGATCACCGAGGTTTCGAGCTCAAAATGTATACCACGCACACAGGGCATGAGATATGGATGGTTCCTACAAAGGAACCCGCGGCCATAAAAGTCGCGAACTATGAAAACGAATGGTGGTCAATTGGACTCATGATGTAGAGATATAGATGGACATGAAATATGCCACTTTCTTGTCTGGGAACCCACGAGCATAGACATGGATTACCCAAGTTTTGGATGCAATATTTACACTTGGAACACGGGTAATGAGAGTTTGATAATAATACGTAGCCAGGAACCTGCGGGCATAAAATTGGCTAAGGAAACAAAAGTGCTCAGTCAGACTCGTGGTGTATATTTCATAATTCATGTGCAACACCAATTGTGTGGTGACCAGAGAAATATGTGTACAAACCATGGAAAACTAAATATGTACCTTTATAAATTATGGACATGAGATTTTATAGAGCATGTACGGAGATCACATTCCATACTTGACCACTTTGTGGACCGTGGGTTCTCAGGCTGGTGGGATAAAAAAATAGGCCTTTATTGTTTTGTGTCCTACAAATAGCATCCAAAGTTCCGCGATATACAAATTGACAAGTGGAATTCTGAGATGGCCGAAATTTTATAGAGCATGTACACTTTTTGGATCACCGGTTCTCGGGATGGAAGGATAAAAAAATGGGCCTCAATGGTTCCGTTCGTTACAAATAGCACCTATAATTCTATGATATACAAATTGACAAGCTGACTTGTGGGATGGCTAGCTCAACATTGTATTTCTATTGGGTTTCGCGATACAGAAATTGAAATACAGACTCCAACACTGGCAAACCCCAAGAAACGAGCAATACATAGTAAATATGTACTTTTATAAAGTATGGACATGACATTTTATACAGCATGTACAAATCCCTTATTCCATACTTTGTCGCTTTTTTGGATCACGGACTTGCGGGTTGACTGGATCAACATTGCACTTCTATTGTCCCGTGACCTCCAAACAACATTCGGAGTTCTGCGATATAAAAATCGACAGATGGATTCCAGGATTGGCGAGCTTAAGATTTAATATGTATTACACATTACATGTAATATATATCGCAGGTTATCGGGCTCACGGGCTCAAAATATCCACTTTTTGGATCACGAGTTCTCGGGTTGACAGGCTCAAAATTGGGCCTATATTGTTCTATGTGATGCAAACAACACCCACAGTTGCACAATATAAAAATTGAGAAGCGGATTTGTGGGCTGACTAGCTCAACATTGCACTTCTATTGATATGTGTCCTCCAAACAACACTTGGAGTTTTGCGATATACAAATTGACAGACGAACTCCACGAATGGCTAGCTCAAGATTGAATGTGTATTACACATTACATGTAATATGTAATACATATTACATGTAATATGTAATACATATTACATGTAATATGTACAATATGAAATAGGCAAGTAGACAGTCGAGTTGGTGATATAAAAGTAAGTGGAAATTTGAACACGTGTGTCCGCCACTTCTAGACGTAGAAATTTTCGGAGGAATGAGTAATCCATACTAAATATGTATGTTTATAAAGTATGGATATGATATTTTATAGAGCATGTACAGATCCATCATTCCATACTTAGTCACTATTTGGATCACGGGTTCTCGGGCTGGCGGGCTGAAAATTGGGCCTCTATTGTTCTATGTCCTATAAATAACACCCATAGTTCCGTGATATACAAATTGGCAGGTGGACTTTGGGTTGGCTCATTCAACATTGCACTTCGATTGTTCCGTGTCCTCCAACTAGCACTCGGAGTTCCATGATATACAAATTGACAGACGAAGTCTAGGACTGGCGGGCTCAAGATTGTGATGGTCTACATGTATAAAATATAACATATATGTTATATATCTAAGATTATCTAAAAACATTATTTTCAAGTACTAAATTATTAATATTAAATATTGATATTGTACAATTTAATTAAAGAAAATTATCAAATGAGTCGCAAGCTTCGAGTCCAGGTCCAATTTTAGATCACCGATTTTTTTGGCGTAAGATGTATACCATGCACACGAGGCATGAGAGATGGATGGCGCACACAAAGGAATCTGCGGCCATAAAATTCGTGAACTATGAAAACCAAACCAGTATGTGTACAAACCAGGGAAAACTAAATATGTACCTTTATAAAATATGGACATGAGATTTTATAGAGCATGTACAAATATCGCAGTCCCTACTTGGCCACTTTGTGGATCGTGGGTTCTCAGACTGGCGGGCTCAAAAAATAGGCCTCTATTTTTCTATGTCCTACAAATAGCACCCAGATTTCCACGATATACAAATTGACAAGCGGACTTGCAGGCTGGCTGAGATTTTAGAGCATGTACACTTTTTGGATCACGGGTTCTCGAGCTGGAGGGTTAAAAAATGAGCCTCTATTGTTTCATGCCTTACAAATAGCACCCATAATTCCGCGATATACAAATTGACAAAAGGACTTGCAAGTTGGATGGCTCAGCATTGTACTTCTATTGAGCTATTCGATATACAAATTGGCAGACGGATTCCAGGGCGATGGGCTCCGAGAAATGAGAAATACATACTAAATATGTACTTTTATAAAGTATGGACATGACATTTTATAGAGCATGTACAAATACCTTATTCCATAATTAGCCACTTCTTTTGGTTCACAGACTTGTGGGATGTAAGGCTCTAAATTGGGTCTCTAATGTTCCTTATCCTGCAAATAGTACCCAGAGTTACACGATATACAAATTGACAAGCAGACTTGCGGGCTACCTGTCTCAACATTGCACTTCTATTGGATCGCGGACTTGCGGGATGGCGGGCTCTAAATTGGGCCTCTAATGTTCCATGTCCTTCAAATATCACCCAGAGTTGCACAATATACAACCTGACAAGCGAAATTGCAGGTTGGCTAGCTCAACATTGTACTTCTATTGAGTTCCACGATATAAAAATTGATAGATGGACTCCAATGCTGCCAGGCTCCAAGAAACGAGCAATACATACAAAATATGTACTTTTATAAAGTATGAACATGAAATTTTATAGAGCATGTATAGATCCCTTATTCCATACTTAGCCACTTTTTGAGATCGCAGACTTGTGGGCTGTCAAGCTCTAAATTGGGCCTCTAATGTTCTGTGTCCTACAAATAGCACTGAGAGTTGCGCGATATACAAATTGACAAGTAGACTTGTGGGCTGGCTAGCTCTGTTGGAAATGTTTAACAGGTAGCTATGCTTGTCATTGATGGCAAGTACAACAATGAAGATGGCATGGGTACAGGAAGAATGTACAAAGGATTGTTGGCATGTTTTACAGGCAGCGTAGACTTGTC
>SNQJ01S0039671.1:13126-26159 GCA_010110895.2 Picea sitchensis
TGAGTACATTATTCATTAAGCACATAAAAGTGGTAGGGGCATTGGTCAACTCGAATGGCACCACCACAAACTCATAGTGTCCATACCTCGTTCGGAAGGCAGTTTTATGGATATCTTCTCCCTTGATTCGGACTTGATGGTATCCCGACCTCAAATCAATCTTTGAGAAAATAGATGCACCCCCCAATTGATCGAAGAAGTCATCGATCCTAGGCAAGGGGTACTTGTTCTTCATGGTTACCTTATTGAGTTGCATATAATCTATACATAGTCTAAGGGTATCGTTCTTCTTTTTCACTAACAGGATGGGTACTCCCCATGAAGACATGTTGGGCCAAATATAGCCCTTATCCATCATTTCTTTTAATTGCAACTTGAGTTCAACTAACTCGGTTGTGCTCATCTGGTAGGGTGTCCTAGACACCAACACCGCTCCTGGTGCAAGTTCTATCGAGAAGTCTATGTCCCTTCTCGGGGGTAGACCCAATACCTCTTCTGGAAAAACATCTTTGTATTCTCTCAGGATAGGGTGATCGTCTGGGCTTGGTTTGTCACCTTCGATTGTTTTCAACACCTGTATTGCATATAGGGGACATCCCTTTTGGAAATACTTTCTCCTTTGCAGGGTTGATATTTGTCTCACCAAGACAGGTTTTTGGATTCCTTGAAGGGTTAATCTTCTCCCTTCTTTACTTACACACTCTAAGATTTTATGGTAACAGTCTAGTTTGGCTTTATGGGCGGCTAGCCAGTCCATACCAATCAATAGATCATATGATCCCAAGGGTAATATGTTAAGGGTTGCTTGGGTGGGGAATTCTCCCAACATAAATTGGCAGGCTGGTATAACCTCTGCTATCTTCCTTTTGGTGCCAGTGGCTAACTATACCAACCATGGCTTGGTATGTTTTTGTGGATGTAGTTTACACTTATCAACAACTTTAGGGGCTATATAACTCAAATTTGAACCAAGGTCAATCAAAACAGACACTAGGTGGTTGAAAATAATACCTTCTATTTCCATCATTGAAGCTTGGTGGTCAGCTTGGTTATTATCCAAGGCTGCATAAATCTGCGGCACACTCCTGGCCACATCATTGACGGTAGTAGCTTCCAGGATGTTATAAATCCTCCGACTATTCTGTTGTCGGTGTGGACAGTCTCTCAGGAGATGTTCTTCTCCGCAACCCCAACACTTCAAAGGTTCTCTCTTTGTGTTATCCACTTTCACTGGTATATGTCCAGAAGTTTTATTTCCGCCCGATGAGGGAAAGTTCTGCTGGTGTACACTCTGGGATGGAAAATTCATTCATGGGTTGTTCTTATAGTTCTTAAATCCTAGGGATTTAATCCCCTTTTTCTGAAATATTGAACTATTCTTCGATTTCCATCCTTCACGAGGTTTTGCTCGATGTCCAAAATGTTCATGACAATAGGTTGCCTTTCGAATAATGCCTTCTAGGGTCTTTGGCTCATCAAATTCAATTCTGTTCCAGTAGTCCTTGGGTAGCCCACTGATGAAGCGTTGCACCTTTGCCTTTTCTTCTTTTATATAAGGTACATACCTCAACAAATCGAGGAATCTATTGACATATTCTTCTATAGTAAGTTGTCCCAATTTGAGTTCATAAAACTCTTTAGTCTTTTCGTCGAAATATTTTTCCAACATATACTTCTTCCGAAAGTACTTCTCAAACCGTTCCCAAGATAGGTCCTCTTCACGAACCCCTTTCACATTGTTAAGGTCTTCCCACCAGATGGAAGCCTTTTCGTTCAAGTTGAAGGTGGCCACTCGGGCCTTCATATTTTCTAAAAAGTCGTGGACTCTGAAATACTTCTTTAGTCCAAGCAGCTAGGCCTCTGCTTCCTCTCCCTTATTTATTTCACCGTCGAAGGAGGGTGGTTTGGCCTTTCTGAATTCTTTGAATTTTTTACCTTTGGAATACTTTTGCTTCTTTTGTTTCCTTCGGGAAATGGAACTGGTTCTACTGCTAGAAGAGCCCTCTGAATCGCCAGCTTCCTTCTCAGAGGAATCATCCGACGCTTGTCCTTTACCTCTGGGGTTGACCTTTTTCGAGGTGATCCTCTCAGTGTGGCCACTGATATGACCATTTTTCTGAGTTTCAGGTTCATGTTGCATTTGTCTTTTTAGATCGGATAAATTCTACAGTAAAACTGCGTTAATTTCTGTTTGATTTTCTTGTTCTTTCATCATCCTTTCATTGTCAGCCTTGCAGCTTTGTAATTCGACCATGAGACTCCTCATAGTCTCAGCTAGATCTGGAGGGGTCCCTACTGCCCTTCTTTCGTCGGACTCTTCATCTCTATTGTGGGAGCCCTCTCTCACCTCTTGGTGAGTCACCATTCTCTGCGTCTGTAAATTCTCGCGGCTGATCATCCGCTTCGGTGCAAAGACAAACGCTGGTTGTTAGTCAATAGTTAGATACATTTTTATAACCCACGCAAAATTCATAGCACTTTCGCATGCATACACAGTCGGGTTTTCATTCCAGACTTTGACCTTTTTGAATTAAGAGGGCTAAGATAGAGGGTTACTCCTTTTAGGAGTATTTCGAACGGAGCTTTTGCGCAACTCGTTCATGAGCCCAAGCAGGCCGAGTGTTGTAACCATGCTCTGATACCAATTTGTAACACACCCACTGTGAAAATAAAATTGTTTGTCAATTTCTCGAGGGACAAAATCCCCAAAGTCCTACGGGGGCTTAGCATATGCTAGCTCTTCCCTTTTTCCACTTCCATGTGATCGTCGGTTATGACCACCGACCAAACAACTATGCACCTTTTCGCATTTCGCGACTCAGCGATATAAGCGAGTCAATTCTTTCGACTTTGAAAACCCTGAAATTCCGAAATGCCGAACCCCGAAAGGGCTGGCGAGTGACAAGCTCCTCACTTGGGTCTTGTCCACGTGACCCTATTTCGTGACCACGTGCTAAATCGACAAAGCACTTACCGGATCTTCATGATTCGGGAAAACATGATGCGATGTCTCTTCCTCTCCCTTTCAAATCCCTGAAACTCTGTAATCATCGAAGTTCCCCTCCAAAGGGATATCAACGGCTATAAGCCTCCCCTAATTCGACGGTCCTGACCGTATCGGGATTTCTGAAATCGAGAGTTCGAAATGCAAGAGAGTCAAGTCTTTCAACTCTTCAAACCCTGAAACCCGATACTCGAGTTCTTGTATGAGATCCAACGACTGTCGATGTCTTGGATCCAACAATTTGGATCTTTTCAGAGTTTTTTGAACCAAGAGTTCACGATGCAATGGCCCCAAAACTCTTGTCACTCCAATCCCCGAATCTCGATATAGAGATTCGTGTAGGAGATCAATGATCCTCGAGGATTTGGATCCAATGGTCCACGGGATTTTGGAGCTTTCCCCGAACTCTGACCGCTCACCATGCGTCTCCTCCAATGGACGATCTAGATCCTTTTGGGACTCCTCCTTTCTACCACAGAGCGCACTGGAGTTTCGGGTACTGGGATTTTGCGACTTGTGAAGACAAGGGTTCTTGTCCTTTGGTTTCCTGGGTGCCGAAACACCGAAATGCCAATCAGCAGCCACGTGTCCCTCCAATGGATGGCTGTGACCTTTACCCATGATCAACCATTATGATCTTTTCAGGATGATCAACGGTCACGATCAAAATCTCGCCTTTCTCAAACTTATTCACACTTAAACCGATACGGGGTTTCGTTTACCGGGATTTTGTAACTTGCGAAGACAAGGGTTCTTTCCCTTTGGTTTTCCCGTGTGCCGAAACACCGAAGCACTTACCAGCAACCACATGTACTCTATAGATGGACGGTTCAGGTACTTCCCTAGATCATGGGGTCTACAGTCCCGATACCAACTCCTCATTCAGGACTTTCGCCTCTGTTCACGAGGGCTTAACCCCCATGCATCTCCTGATAGATCCAATGGTTGTCAGGTTTTCTAACTAAGATCTGACTGTTCAGATCTATCCTACATTGTGCACTCTCTTGCTTCTCCCTGGATGTGGAAATCCAACGGTCCAAATCTCTTCCTTTCTACCATAGAGTGCATCGGGGTTTCGGGTACCGGGATTTTGTGACTTGCGAAGACAAGGGTTCTTGCCCTTTGGTTTTCCCAGGTGTCGAAACACTGATATGCCAACCGACAACCACATATCCTTATGAAAGAACGGTTTCTGGTACTCTCATGGACCTTGGGAATCTACGATCCTGATTTCTTCATTACTTATAGAGATAAAAGAAAGGGGTTAAGGCATATAACGCCCTCGTGTCTTCCTCCAATCTAACAGTCGTGACTGACCGCAGATCTTCTGACAGTATCTCATCGTCAATCGAGACTTAACCACACACTGCCATTTCGGGATTTCACAAATCGGGGTTTCAGGACTTGCGAGTACATGAGAACTCGCACTTGGATACCCTGGGTGTCGAAACACCGAAATATCATAACTTACAAGAACTACTCTCTCTCGTGTCGGGTTTCTAAAACATACGCTATCAAATCCTCCTTTGGGTCCTCAGGTAATTTACACCATATTTTGAAGACTAGACTGGAAGGTCTTCTCGAAGGTAAAGAAGTGGTCTCGAAAGGGTGCCTTCATGAGGAAATCTATCCAAGGCATCAGGTAGGACAAACACTGGAATAAATCTCCTGAGAGTGGACTTGAAAATCTGTATTAATTCAATATGTGTATATATAGATAAATCTATCTATAAACATAAGCCATACGTGGCCCTTCCAATAAAAGCATGCAACCACCATTTCTGAGCAAAATCCACCACACACACATTATTATACAAAAGCCATTCATAAATTGCACAGACTATGAGCATATATGTCAGCATATGAATTTCAAGATGCAAGATGTAAAACACTTATCAGAAATAACACCAGGCATGATCGCAACTACTGAGAGGGGTGCTCGTTTCCACCCAACTATAGGCTCAGCGATTCCAAAAGGATTTACCACTAGCCACCCCCGAGCTGAGACCATGATGCTATGAGATTGCGTCTCTGTTTTCCAGTGACCGAGAATGAAGGTTACTCTCCTTCTTCTCTGCTATCACTCACTCTGTATTTCCAGAGTTCTCTTCCTCTTTCCCTCGCGTCTGTCCCTGATCGCCCACACTTCCTGCCTTTTCCCTCTTCGGTGAGGTTGCGTGTGGCACGATTTTCCTCACAGTGGTCAGGTCTGAGGACTCTACAGATGGATGGTTCACCCCCATTTCTCATTACTCATGAGGAGCCCTTTACCCACCAACCTGACAAGTCATTCAATTTAAGGCCAGCAAGCCGTTCTTGGTTCTTCGGGCCAGTGAAGTCCAAATACGGTATTGGTTTTCGGTGGAAGTTAATGTCACCGTTCCAGGTGCCTTCCACCACCTTTCTCCAGCCATCGTGGTCTCTTTTTCAGCATATCCCCTCTCAGCAGTCCTACAATATATATTCATAATATTATTCACATTCATCGACCTTTTTCACAAGGTCCATTCACATCATACATTCACATTTATGATTTTTCCACAGTTCTTGGCCAGTATAGTTATTTTTACAAACTGGGGGAAACAGGGTGTTACAAGGTATGAGGTCAACCATTCCACAACATCCTGGATTTGTGGGGAAGGCACCTAGGACTTTCTGTAGGGGAGGAAGCTCTAGGCCTCTTCCCTATCTAAATAGAGCCACACCTAGAGAAGTTACAACATGTATTTCAATGGCAATGAGTGCAACATCCCACTCATCATCAACTACGACACAAGCAAATCCACGACCTTCTCGAGGAACAATTAGTAGGGGCAGGGGTTCCAGGGGAGGGAACTCATTTCATAGACCATCACATGGCAATGTGCAGGTTCCATCTCATGTTTCTTGTTGGGGGTGTGGAGGACCTCATTACCAACATGATTTTCCAGAGTCACAAGCAATATTTGTGCATAGATAAGGAAAGGCCCTGATGGGAAGAGCGAGTAGTAGCCACCAGATTTATGCAGCGGTTAATAATCGTCGGGAAGAACATCAATCCACAGTGGTGGAGTCGTCAGGTATGCTAAATCATGTCAATGTTAAAATTTGGTTTGATTATGGTGCTACAAATAGTTTCATTTCACCTTGTGCATTAGAGAAGTGTGGGTTGGCAACCTACGAGCACGATGAATTTAAACAAGTCGAGATGGATTCAGGGGAAAAACAAGTGGTAGGACCTAGCGTCGATAATTGTCTAGTAGACTTGGGAGTGTGTACTACTAGGTTGAAGGTGTATGTCACTGCTCTAGGGACATATGACCTAATCATTGGAATGGACTGGTTAAAATCCCATCAAGCTATGGTAGATTGTTTTGTGAAAACGGTGCTTTGTGTTGACGATGAAGGAAGGTCAATAGAGATCCACGATGTATGGAGGAAGGTGTCTCTATGATTTATCTCGACCATGAAGGTTAAACGTTGCATGAGGTAAAGTTGTCAGTTATATGTAGTGGAAGTTGTCAATGAAGGGAAAGGACCCTCCATGAATCAGTATCCAGTATTGTCAGAGTTTAAGGATGTTTTTCCGAAAGAGTTGCTAGGATTACCTCCTGAGAGGGAGCTTGATTTTACCATTGAGATAAAACCTAGTGTGGAGCTAATTTCCAAGACACCATATAGGATGATGGTGTTGGAACTTTGTGAGTTGCAGATGCAGTTAAAGGAACTACTTGAATTACGGCTAATAAGGCCTAGTGTCTCACCTTGGGGTGCATGAGTATTTTATGTGAAGAATAAGGATGGTTCCTTATTATTGTGTATATATTATAGGGACTTGAACCGTGCTATAGTGAAAAATAGTTACCCAATGCCATAGATAGATGAGATCTTTGATCAGATGAAAGGAACAACAATTTTCTCGAAAATTGATCTGCGATCAAGGTATCACCAGTTAAGGATTAAGGAAGGTGATATTCCTAAAACTGTCCTTCGAACTCGGTTTGGGAATTATGAGTTCATTGTAGTACCTTTTAGTTTGACCAATGTGCCAATAGTATTCATGAGCCTCATGAATGGTGTATTCAGAAAGTACTTAGACTGCTTTGTACAGGTATTTCTAGATGATATCCTCATCTATTCCAGGAATGAAAGAGAACATGAGGAACACTTATGAGTGGCCTTGTCATTCCTTAGAGAGAACAAATTGTATGGCAAGTTTCCAAGTTGTCGAAGTATTCTTTATTCCAGAAAGAGATTCTCTATTTAGGTCATATTATTTCTGGTGAAGGAATCTCTGTGGACTCAGAAAAGGTGAAGGCCATTATGGAATGGCCAGTGTCGAAAAAGGCTCATGAGGTGAGAAGCTTCATGGGGCTAGTTGGTTATTATTAGAGGTTTGTGGAAGGTTTCTCTAAGATAGCTAAACCCATCACCACCTTGCAACGAAAGGAAGTCAAGTATGAATGGAGAGAGGAATGTGATATTGCAATCATTGAACTTAAGAGGTTACTAACTAGTGCACCAATTCTACAAGTGTTGGATATGGAAAAAGACTTCACAGTGTGCATGGATGCCTCGAAGAAAGGATTGGGGGGCGTGATGATGCAGGATGGGGGAGTGATAGCATATGTGTCAAGAAAGTTGAAGAAACATGATGAGCTTTATGCTACTCATGATTTAGAGTTGGCAGTTGTAATGCTATCTCTGAAGCTTTGGAGGCATTATCTAGTGAAGCAAAGCTTTGAGCTCAAAACAAATCATGAAATCTTAAAGCATCTCTTCACTCAAAGGGAACTCAATGGAAGGCATAGGCGATGGAGTGATTTTATGAGTGAGTACGATTTTGGAATTTCGTACATCAAGGGAAAGGAGAAGGTGGCCGCGGACACCCTGAGCAGGAGACTACGTGTCTTCTCCTTGGTTCCCTTAAAGGTTAATCTGAGGGAGGGAGTGTTGGGGAAAATTCTTAGAGATAGATGGTATTTAAATATTACTTCAACCCTCTAGAATGGGAGGCAATTAGATCCAAGTATGAAGGATATAGCCTGGAAGAAAATGGATTATTAAGATATCAGGGAAGGATGTACATCCTCAAAGGTGGGGATATTCGAAGAATCATACACAAGGAATCCCATAGAGAACTTTATTGTGCACATCCGGGTGTGAAGCAAATGTACGCAGACATGAAGAATCTTTTCTTCTGGGTAGGAATGAAGCGTGATGTAGTCCATTTTGTCGTCAAGTGCCTAGAGTGTCAACAAGTGAAGGCTGACCACCAGCACCCGAAAGGTATCCTACAATATCATGATGTTACTATGTCCAAGTGGGAAGTCATTTCTATGTATTTTTTTGTGGGATTACCACTCACATCACACAGACATAATGACATTCTTGTAATAGTTGATAACTTGAACAAGAGTGCTCATTTTATTTCGGTTAGAGACACTTATGATGTTACTGATGTGGAACGTGTGTTTATAAGTGAGGTCATTTGTCTGCATGGGTTACCCAAGAAGATCATTTTAGATAGGGACTCGTGATTCACATCTAGGTTTTGGACAAGTTTGCAGTCAACGTTGGGAACTTAGATGAACTTAAGCACAACATATCATTCAGAAACATATGGGAAAACTGAGAGAGTAAATCAGGTTATGGAAGACATGCTTAGGATGTATGTTATGGATAATCAAACCCATTGGGAAAAGTACCTACCTTTGGTAGAGTTCGCCTACAATAACAATTTTCATAGCTCCATTGGAATGCCACCCTATGAAGCTCTATATGGAAGGCCATGCAAGACACCATTGAGTTGGGAAAGGTTAGAAGATCGAGTGACAGTTGGGCCATAATCGATTCAAGATATGGAGGAATAGGTGATTCAGATTAGGAAACGACTAAAGGAAGCACATGATAGATAGAAAAGTTATCCTGATGCACATAGGATTGAATGAAGTTATAAAGTGGAAGATCAAGTTTTCATTCGTATCAGGCCTAATAAGAATACCAATCAGTTCAGGAAGGGGACAAAGTTGTCGCCTCGATTTATAGGACCATTCAAAATACAAGAGAGAATTGGACCCATTTCCTATCATCTCGTACTACCACCCCACTTACATAAAACTCATAATGTTTTTCATGTATTTGTTCTACGTCATTATGTTGCTGACGAATCTCATAAACTGAATTGGAAGGAATTGTGGGTATCGGACGCAAGAACTCTCATGGTCAAACCTTTATGCGTATTGGACCGTAGGGTTCGACAACTCAAGAATCGTCTGGTAGACCAAGTTAAGGTCCAGTGGGACAAGTATATCCCATGATCTGCTACTTCGGAGGATGCAGAGACCTTATGACGAGATCATCCCTCACTTTTTTTTACCACCTCAGGAATATGTTTCTCTAAGGTTGGGTGTATGTAATGCCACCTTTTGACTTAGATATCTAGAATTACTTAAGGCCTAATCATCTTTTATTTTCTATTAACTGTGAAACTATTAATGATACAGTTGAAGTTTTAACACAAATGGACCTATGTGAATGTCAATTCTATGAATGTTTACCATTATCTGAATTATGATGGATATTATGCAATATATTTCTAACTTGAAAATTTTGACATTTAAAGTTGTTGGTAAGTGGATACCAAATTGAGGATATGATTAAATGCATTTACATGATGATAATGCATGAATATGTATGATTTTGTGTTATAGAATAATCTACAGGTCAATGGGCTATGAAATAGCCAAAGGATAATGATAATAAAAGGTTGATGTCGTGAACATCGACCGAGAAACAATATGGTATGAATATTTTTATGTGAAATTATGTTGGTTCAAATGCATTTCTATGATATGTGGACAAGTGCAGGTTTTTTAGGTGGTGAGACTGCCTGAAACTGAATATAGGATAACAAAATTCCCAGCAACATAGTGCCACTATATGGTCCATAGTAGGGTGTTGACCCTAGTTATAGTAGGAGAGTGGAGACATTTCCCACCATGTATCCTCTAAACCTGAAGTCATGGGATGACAGTGTTAGCTCACACTCCCCTAAACGTGTGATGATGACTATCAATTGCCTACTGGGGAAGCTTGGTCCGGAGAGTTGACACTCCCAATTACATATTCTATCTGAAGTTAGTTCAATATAGTTGATGCTCCAAGATATTCCAATAGAGGAAGGATAGGGATGGAATATGGAAGTAGGTTAGGGAGGAAGGATGACTAGAAGTAGTTGAGAGTGTGTGGAGTATTCACCTTATAACAACATTTATTGATTTCCTCTTTTTGAAATATACCAAGATATTCCAATAGAGGAAGGATAGGGATGGAATATGGAAGTAGATTAGGAGGAAGGAGGACTAGAAGTAGTTGAGAGTGTGTGGAGTATTCACCTTATAGCAACTTATGAGGTTTTCCTTTGAAAAATATATATATATATATATATATATATATATATATATATATATATATATATATATATATATATATATATATATATATATTCTTAACTGAACTACAATTATCTAAGTGAATGTTGCTTGTGCTAAATTATAATAATTGAGGGATTTTGCAAACATTTTAAATGGTTTACTATATTTTATGAAACAAATATTCTTGTTTATTGGATTGGACGCATAAAAGAATTATTTTAGGTGTGATAATTATTTTCATTAGTACATGTGTGAGTCTTGTATGTGCTAGCTACACATGCATACCTTTCACATGTACACTAGTATGTATAAGTGTTTTAAATTGATGATCTTGTTTATCTGATATGGATGTATGAATCATGTATCTTTACCCTTGTATTGTAAATTACTATAACTTCGGGAGGAAGTTTCTTGAAGGGTGGGTGTATGTAACAACCCAATTGATTTTATTGATCATAGTTGTTAATTTAAATTTAATTAATTATTAAAATAAATACAATGAATCTTTTTACTATTTTATTATTTTATGGTAGGTGAGGGAATTAATGAGGGGATAAGGAATTTGGGGAATTGAATGAGGGATAAGGATTCAAGAGAGGAGGATAAGGAAGATAAGAGATGACTTGAAAGGGGTTATTTCTTTTGGGGGAGAAATTATGGAAGAAGAGGGCAAGGAGGAAATTCTAGAAGGAGGGAGGAAAAAGGAGGAGATTTGAGGACATAGATTGTTTTGGGGAACTCTTATAGGGGCACTGTTGTTGCTGGGAAAGTTGGGCTCGGGGGCCAGGAAACCACAAGGATTCTTAGAGCTAGGGAGTTGGAGAGGTTGTTCCTAGTTGGTTGGAAGGTAAATATTCAGTTTGGGCAGTTTGGGAAAGAACAAGAACAAACGAGCAGGGGGATAAATCAACCTACCTGCAGGTCAAGGTATGCATTTTACTAGTTGATCTATTGTTATTATGTTTTTATTATGTTGTTGTTATTATGCTATCTATTTACCAGTTTATTCCTTGTAGAAAGAAAATCATGAACTAAATTGCAGTCATTATAGTAGGAGATATTTATTTTATTGAGGCCCTGAAATAGATGGCCTTACACAATTGATTTCTTTTGGTTAGGTGTTGATCTGTAATTGTATGATTAAAACTAGGAGAATTATACAACCTCAAATTTGAAATGATTGGCTATCTCATTATCCTACATTGAAAAATTAAAATATGTGAAGTTGTGTTGATTTTGGATCTCGAGGGAAAATGATAAGGGTTTGTCACCTTTGAATTTAAAGCAATGCCTTTGTTTATGGTTTTCTCATTGAGTTCTTAGAATCAGACTTGAAGAATAGTATTATTGTTCCATTGTATGCAATAGCAATGCCTAGTTGGTCCCTCCTACTATTCCTTTTAAGTGTTGAATGTTGGGTTTCAAGATGAATTTCAAGCTTGTATTGGCTTTGGAACAAGCTAACTGAGATCCACAATTATGAAACAATAAATATATTCAAATCTAATGTTGTTGTGAGTTCTACATTTTTTTTTGTCATAGATGGAAAGCTAATAGTTGCTAGCTTTCCTTTAGGAACAAGAAAAACTAAGTGCCATTTCTCAGGGTTACTTTTTCTTCACATGCCCTTTTAGCACAAGCCCATGGAGCAATATGAACATGTTTTTCCCTAGCCCTACTTATGATTCCCTTGCATGATGAGCCATGATTGTTGGTCTCTAGACAAAGCAAGGGAGAGATTTCACCCTAACCAAGGTTAGTGTTTTGATGTTGTCACCAACAATGCACTTATGATTGTGCTAGATGGAAATTTAGTGGTTGCTACCTTTCTTTATAGCACAAGCACAAGGATGAAATCAATGCTATGGGGGTTCCTTAGTCCTAAAAATCACCATGGTTAGTGTCCTACCTTTGTCTGTGCCCTTTTATTGGCTTTGTAACATGATAAGAAGATCCATTGTGATGCAATAAGAAGTGTATTTAAATATGATGTTGTTGATGGCTCTGCACTTATGCTTTTACTAGAAGGAAAGAAAACGGTTGCTAGCTTTCATTCTGGCATAACCACAAGGCTTCAAGATAGCTATAATAGTGGTATTTTTATCCAATTTCAGATTTTATGAATTGTAGGGTGTTATTTCAAAGTGTATATGCACAATGTACCTAAGATGGATTCAACTGGGCCTGAGGCTATCTTACTCAAAGTTGACGCAATCAATGCTCTAAGGGTGATTTTGTTATAACAAACACTATGATTAGTATTATGGATTTATGTGTGCCCATTTTTTTATCTCTGGAACAAACTAATAAGATCCAAGATTATGAAACAAGAAACGTATTTCAATCTAATGTTGTTGTGGGCTCTACATTTGTTCTTTTCATAGCTGGAAAGACAATGGTTTCTAGTTTTCCTTCAAGAAAAAGCACATGTATGTAATCATTGCCCAAGGTTTTCCTTTTTCCTCACATGTCATTTTAGCACAATATCATGTAGCAACATGAACATGCTACACCCTCACCATACTTTCGATTCCCTTGTGTGATGAGCCATGCTTGTTGGTCACTAGACAAAGCACGAAGGTGATTTCACCTAAACAAAGGTTAGTGCCCTAAT
>SNQJ01S0039671.1:26169-78812 GCA_010110895.2 Picea sitchensis
GTAACTGCAAATAGTGTTATATTTATTATTGAGTTATTATTCATCTCATCAATCCCCGTTTGTGGATTGATCACTTTGGGCATTGTAATTGACCAAATCATGTTTTGCGGATTGGTCAAACTCAAAACTAAAAGGGATCAATACACAGACTGTCAATGAGAGGTGATCTAGCCATGGTGTGTAGGAATAGGCCTAGCACCTTCAAAATTATCATTCTCCAAATATCTTATACAAATTTTACAAGGAAAATGTACTAGGACTAGACACGGGCAACAATGACCTCCTTTTGAATGGTAGTGCAACTAATTAATGCTACCTCCTTTTGAATGGTAGTCAACTACTTCTTCTTTTAGATTTTAGAAGTGCTTGGGGCATTTAACGAGGTGTAATTTCCAGTAGTCTTGGTGTGTCACTTTCTCTCACAAGATTTGTAATACATGGTGGGAAGTGTTGTTTCTTGCATCATTGCTACAATCTTCTTCGCAACCCACTTCTTATTCTTCCCATAAATGACACCTTGAACCACCACAAATGACCTCTCGAAGGCATCCTTTGCCAATTAGGTATATAAGTGACACTAACATTCTTGAGCACTAGGTATGGGTCTCAGGGCCTTGACATGGTCAAGGGAGGAAACATGAACTTTAGGCCTTAAAGGAAGCTTTCAACGAGCCAGGGCCAATAAAGATGCCTCGTATAACCACACAAGGCCTTTTGAGGGTATTCCAACCTACGGTTGGGGATGTCAGTGCCACTAGGTGTTTTTTGTAAGTTTTAAACCTGCGAAGTAAAGCAATGCATATAGATTCTTAAGAAAAACAAAAATTAATCAATGGCTCATTCACATAGTACACAGAGATTTATGTCAAAAACCCTCAACCGAAAAATCCTTTCTTATATTCATTATATCGAATTTCACCATTCACTATACAATATATACAATGTTTTTAGGTATTCCGTAGATACCAAAACCCTAATCCCTAAAATTGGGATTATTATTAGTAAACCGCTAAAAATAGAAAAATCCACTAAAAATAGCAAAAACCGTCCCAAAAAAAAAAATCGGGGCGCTGCCCTGAACGCTGGACGTAACCAGGAGGGGCATACCTGCCCCCCCCCTAGGACCCCCCTAGGAAAGTACCCGATGCACATGAAAAAAACAGAGCACTACTACGAGTGATCGTCAGACGCAGTTGTCATATCTGACATGCCCACACACACACATGCAAAGAATATAACACATACCCAACATTTTTGAGTAGTAGGTATGTGTCTCAAGGTCTTGGAAATGATATAGGGAAGAAGGCCATGCCTTAGGTTCTAAAGAAACATTTGAGTCATCTAGAGCCGTGAAAAATGCCTCAAAGTACCACACATAAACTCCAGAGGGGTATCCTTGGCCTCTAAGAAATGATATTAGTGCTCTCACAAGGTTTTGAGCATTAGCTATGGGTCTGAAGGCCTTGATATGGTTGAGAGGGGAACCCAAGGCTTAGTCGAAGTACAAATCTTATAGGCATCCATGGCCAAACATGATACCTCAAACTAGCACACCCAATCTCTCAAGGTTTTAGGCAACTTCTAGGGCTCAAATTTCATGAATGACACCTCAAACCACCATAGATGACCTCTTGAGGGTATCTTTGGCATTCAAGTGGGATTATGGGCATCAAGGATGGTGAGTAAATCTAAACACTTCATGAATTTACATTGTGTGCTCAATATTCAACATATTCCCACATATAAAAATCGCCCTCCATTGCATATTCTTCGATGCATTGAGCATTGTCCCTTGTGGGATCCTCCCTTCGTGATTTGGTGCTTGAATTTGGGCACTGATCTTTGTTATGTGTTGTGAGTTGTGTTGTATTGTGTGATCGATAATTGAATGACTTTGGTGCTTTGAGATTGGGCCTCAGGCCCATTATTTTTTTAAAACCCTACAGATAAACCTTAGTAAGCCCATTATTTTTTTTAAACCCTATAGATAAACCTTAGTAAGCCCGAGAGCATAAGAACATATTTTGTATTTTCCCAACTTGTAACATTTTTCCCCAAATTCCATATTTTTGTCGATCATAACATTTGGCATTAGAAATCAACTATCTGGTGCTATTTTGGAAGATAACATTCTAAACCATGATTGAAACAATGAATTGCAATTGCCTTTTAAGCAACCAAGGACACTCGAAACCACTATGTAGCATATAATCAAATGTCAAAGTGAGTAGAAATGCATGTGCAATGATGCTGCCACATTTGGTCTAGAACATGACTTCATCTTAATGATAAACATAAATAATGTGAAAACCCAAATCTGGGAATATTGTACCCTTGAAATTAGTAAATCATGCATATACAATGCCAGATACTCAATGGATGGAAGGAAACCTTATAACCCGATTGAACTGTGTGATTCACTAGTTGAAGTGAATCATTTATTTATAGTTGTTCCATTAGTGATCAAGCATAAGAGGATGTCTTACAATTGAGTGGTTGATTGCTTAAGTTGAGCACTACTGAGAATCTTGTTGACTATCCTAGACACTTCTAGACATCTGGTACACTGAATTGACAATGTTAATATACCATAGACCCAATATTTATGTAAATGTGTTAATATTTCCTCTAAGTACAATTATGTACAACTTGTTAAACCTCCTTAAAAACTTGTGTGCTCCAATAGGAGTTGAGTGTGATAAGCACATCTAGGAGGCATTGTTGGGCTAAAGATATACCATGTAAATCAACATTTAATTGTCAACCCGGGGAGATAGACTTAGAGGAACCAACACTGTATGTGCAGGGTTGAAGAGAGAGTTTCAAGAATGTCAATCTACTTCAAAAGAAACTGCTGAAAGAAGCTATACTAATCTGCCCTGTCTTGCACTCGTTCTGCACTAATCCTACACTGATCCTACACTAGTTCTGTACCAATCATAAAATGTGTTTCCAGGCATATAAAAGATTTATTGAAAATTAACGACAAGAAACAAACTTCTTCTACTTATCACTCCCCATTCACTTCACAATCTATATTGTAATGAAATGAAACTCAACATAAATATCACGCTCACAAATATTGCTCTGCATTACTAAATTAATGAGCAATCGAAACTGAAAACTAGAATCTTATTCTTGCTGAAAGATACCATTCAAATTTGGATCTGAAAACTATACTAAACGTACACCTCCAGCTCTGTCTCAATCGAAGGGGGCCATGCCTTCTCTGTCCACAGACTGGCTCAATCAACACATATTAAACATACCTAACAACAAACTCATAATAATAGAAATCAAATTAATGAAGAGCTCTGATTATTTTATTAAAAGAAGAACAATGCAAATACTAGATGAAAAACTATCCATCTCTGCCATTATATTTCTATTCTCTGTTCTACATACTATCTCCCTTCTGTTCTCTATCTTTGAATACTATTCCCCCATATCTATTCACAAATTCCTTCCATCTAATTTATATCCCCCTCTATCGAGCATAGCAACTCTTATATAGAGTTTTGGATCAGTTACAATTATGTTTTGGTTCCTTACCCTATGCCTCTTGAGAAGCAATAACTGTCCACATGGCATTTGGGTAGAGCATCATTGCTTGGAGAGGATAAATGTGTTTCCCATAAATATCTATTTGAATCAGCGGCAATAACTGAATCTATAGAGCACCTTCAATGTTTGGGCGATCTACTTGGCACTTGGCATTTTTGGAAAAACGCCATAACCACAAAATCTGGGTTTTACTCGTTTAGAAAAACGAGAATATATTCCAAACCGTTAAGAATTTTTAGAAACTGTTTGCGTGGGAACCAATTTGGACCCTTCTGCACAAAACCCAGATCTTAGTTTTTCAAGATTCAACTTCATCGCCTTGAAATTTGCATTGGAATTTGACTATGTGGAAAGTGACGGGAATTTACCAATTCGTAGAAGAATAGAGCTAGGTGGATTGCCTTGGATATCAACTTGTTCACTTTCTTTGTGTGGTAGTAAACACATGGCATTGATAATTCTCTTGGAGATCTTTTAAACAAGAGGCAATGTGGCAGTCTTCAAGGAAGTTCACGGTTTCACCTATAAAAGAGCACAACGCATCCACACAATTGTATGGCAACAATGACTGACAAATGTCCCAGGAATGGCACTCAACATTTAAACACTTGATGGCCACGTCCAGAACCTAGGAAAACGAATAGCTTAACCAATGCATAGATTGGTATGCACAATATGTCATTTTAGTGACATTATATTTGTCCATTCAAGCTCCTCACGACAAGTATATGAACTTGGTCGAATGATCCTTCATCATTATTTCAATTTCTATAAACTGACATTCCATTGTTACAGTGAGCAATACCATTAATAACATAGAGATTTGGAACACCTCCATTTAATAGCTTGCACACACGATCGGAAGTGCCTAATGTTTGAAGGTAGTAGTGATAGCAAAATGGATGCAGTTTCTTGTAATAGTGTTGCAATGATATCAAAAGAATGCCAAAGCATATGAGCAAGGTTTTGCAAGAATCCAAAAGAAGAAGACTTCATAAGTATGAAAACCTTAGTAACTCAATCGTGAAAGAAGCCAAGAATCTGCAATAAAATGTATTAAATCACAAGCCCAACAGGCACATTATTCCAAGTCAACATGTCATTTTAGCACCTACAAAACTTTAGTGGCAATATTGTAGAATTGTTTTTTTATTTGTAAACAAAGTTGGTAAATGGGAGTGACCTAGGAAACTTCTTATGGAGTATTGTTGGATATTGATGGACACAACGAGATTTGACATTGTTGCAAGATAAATCTTCCTATAACTATAGTGTGAATGAAACTACAATAAAATGAGCCTTTATCCTTTATCCATGCTTTCAACATTACCATGCAAGCAATCCTTTATCCATGCTTTCAACATTGAAAATTAGTAACGAGGCACCCAATTTTCTATCACTCTAGAAACACTAACCATATTTCCATCCCTAATCCTTCAGACCATGTTACTAGACCAAGGCCTTCTCCTACTCACCTCAATACCATACATTTACTAGCTCTTCATTCTCCATCCCAAACCAATGATGTCACTACCATTAAAATCACACACATTCTATGACAAATTTTCATGTATTAAAACAATAGGTTGAATCAATCTTCTTATATATCTTAAGACCCAATCCCCCCCATAGAGTGCTCCCCTCCATCAGAGCCAAAGATTATTAGTTTACAAAAATCCAACACAAAATACCCCAAGAGCCCTCCCCTCCATATCATTACCTTACAAAACCCCAACACAAAATAATTGATGCGGTAATATTATGTTTTCCACGAGACTCTTCCAAGACACTATGATTGTGACATTTCTCCACTTGATTTTTCTAATTTGAGCCTAGGTCTCCCATGACAACAACAATGTAGGGATCTCTATGATGATAAAATTAATACATATACTCTCTTCAAATATGGAAAAGAATACAAATTAACCATTTCTACTATTTCTCTTTCTCACCCTAGCATATTTCAACAACTTAAAACATGCATAAATGTATATCTTTACATGTTCTTCCTCCAATGGCTAAAACCACACCACTTATCTCACAATCTCTATATCTTAGTCCTTATCCCAAACCATCCTCACTACCAATATCCTATAGCCCTCTCATTACAATACCCCAATGCTTATTTCTCCATTTTCCATGCCTCCCCCTCCATAGCATTACCATATATACTCTCTCCTAGATGAATTCCCCAATGCCCTATATTCAATCCTTTCTATGCATCAATCCCTTATAGTTGAAAGGCAAATATATTATCATTATTTGTTATTTCATTCTTAAGAATCATGTTCCTAGGCTCAATGCGCCATTAATAATTCTCATTTTTCAGTGAGATCTAGTTATTTTGGAATGTGCCCTATCACCGAGATCTATGTTAGCACTTGCTTTCAACTATATTCCTACTTTAGTCTAGAATTGAAGTTGAACTATTTCTTATGGAATACATCTAGGGATTTGGTTATTTGAGCATGATCATCCCACTCATATTTCCCTTGGTGTTGTGTTAGTCCAATTATTCAATGAAAATGTAACAACCCTCCTATGTTAAGGACAACTACTCTGACAACAGGTGCAAGATTTCTTTTTTGTTTTAACCGTGTGTGCGCACGTGTAGAGAAACAACCCCCCTCGACTCTACGTCACCTCCCGAACCAACGAGACACAAGTAAGACGAACCCAATCAAGACAACCCGACATATCATAGTGACAACAAGAAATAAAGGCCCCTGGACATAAGGCGTGCAACTAGCAGCTGTAAGAAAAAGAGACACCAGGAGTTAGGTACAGTACTGTCATAGAATGAAAGAATCCAACAGTAGAGTCGCAGTAGTGGAACTCTGCCTTTAAACAGCCCGAGACTACTGATACGGCTCAGAGTGTGTCGCAAGAGTGGAACTGTGCCTTTAAACAGCCTGAGACTCTTGATACGGCACTGGATTCCTTCCACCGGATTTACACACAGACAAAAATACTAAGCTACAATAGGTGTCTATATCCCGCCCGACACGAACAGACTACGCAATACAATACCACCAAGTGCTGCAAATCAGGGACAATCATGACCTCCACGGGAGACGCAAGTCAGGAGGACTCTAATAACGACCCACTCCTATTGAGACCCGAAGACATCAATCAGGATAAACGCTCCATTAATTGTTATTAATCTACGAAGACCTTATCATCAACGCTTCAATTTAACGAATAATAACCATGCAATTTAAACGTCATCACGACATTCGGTTACCATTGTGATTCGACCATCCTCATTACTATTGCAACTTAAGCAATTATTACTATTACAATTATATCAAGTATTACCATTGCAGTTAAGCCAATATTAATATTGCAAATTAAAACGATATTAATATTAACATTTAACAAGTGTTATCATTGCATTTCCATTTAAATGAGGTTAACATTGCCAATAACAAGCAACGTCATTGCAAAATAACAATTATTAATTAAAAGCATGGAGAATAATTCATATTAAAAAACGTCATTGCAAAATAAATAATTATTAATTAAAAGTACAGAATAATCCATATTAAAATTGCAAATTAAAACAATATTAACATTAATAATTAACAAGTATTATCATCAGATTTCAATTTGAACGAGGTTAACATTGCCAATAACAAGTGAAGTCATTGCAAATTAACAACTATTAATTAAAGGTATGGAGAAATAATCAGCTTAATATTGCAGCTTTAAAATAATTATTGATATTAATACTAACAAGCATTATCATTGCATTTCAATTTAAACTAGGTTAACATTGCCAATAACAAGTAAGGTCATTGCAAATTAACAACTAATAATTAAAGGTATGGTATAATCCATACTAATATTGCAGCCTTTTAAACAATTATTGATATTAATACTAACAAGCATTATCATTGCATTTCAATTTAAACTAGGTCAACATTACACAACAAGGGAAGTCAGTGTAGGTCAACAACTATTAATTAAAAGTATGTACAATTCATATTAATATTGCAGCTTTAAAACAATTATTGATATTAATACTAACATCGTGGGTCCGTGACTACTCTGCAGCAAGTGTGTCCTCAAATAATAAGTGTTCTCATATACCAGAGCGATGTTACATACACTTCTAATCAAACTTCGGGTCTAAGTTTCTCAAGATAAATGCGAATAAAGTAATACGTGATCATAAGTCTATCTATCAACAAAATGGAAATTGATGGCACATATCATCTCAAGGCTCCTCCCAAAATGAGTGTGGACTATAATCGCCCTGATCGGATCTTGACTGATCTACCGTCATCAGTCAGAATCGGCCGGAACGCCATGATCTAAGATGCGGACCGACCCAGCCATGAGCGCTCCCTCATCAGATACATGCAAGGAACTCATGTCAATCACATGTAGGATCACTAATATAATGTTCAAAACAGATACATGAAAACATCATGCATACAAAGAATTAGGCAAGGCTAGTAGACAGGGCTACTGCCCTTCACAATCTCGAAGGTCCCACGTACCTAGGAGATATTTAGCTCCTTCCAAACTTGATCGAACTTCTTATGCGGTTTAACCCGCAAAAAAACTCGGTCATCGACCTCGGGGCTATGGTCGAATTTCGCAGTATCTGCAGAGATAACCTTTCCTCGCTGACTCAAGGGCTTTTAACCCTTTCTTTGTCTTATGGATTACCGCTTCTTCCATTTCTGATCAGCTTCGGTCCTACCCAGACCCTATCATCTCAAGTTTCCATCCGCAACTCAAGTATCCACACCTATTGCCCATAAGAAACCGTGCCATTTTAATGGTGTTATGGTAATTGTTGTTGTAAGTTAACTCTACTAGAGGCAAGAATTCCTCCCAACACTTTTGTTGGTCCATGACGTACATGCGCAATATGTCTTCTAAGGTTTGGTTCATTCTTTTGGTCTGTCCGTTAGTCTCTTGGCGATACACAGTACTAAAGTTGTTGGGTTCCCAAGGCCTCTGGAAACTCGTCCAAAAACGTCACGTAAACACCGATCCTCGATCAAACATAATCCTATTAGGCCGCCATACAGCCTCACAATCTCACTGGTGAAACTCTCGCTATGCCGCGCCTGATAATGTCAGAGGTAGCCGAATGAGCACTTTTCACGAGTGTCTACTACTGCTGTAATCGAAGTCGTGGTCTCCTTTGCCGCTGCTGGCAATCCAACAATAAAATCCATCTATAACTTCCATTTTGGTTCTAGAAATGGCATGTGGTTGAAGTATCCCGGCCGGGTGTCTATGCTCCAAATTTCAATTGGCCGACACTCTAGACATCTAGCCACAAAGTTAACTATGTCGGCCTCATTCCTTTCCAAAAGAATAATGGTTTGAGGTCTACCTCATCTTCGTAACTCCTGTGAGCCATGTAAACTTCTATGAGCCTCGGGCCAAGATCAACCTCCCCAACTCGGCTGCTGGCTGCATCAAACTGGACTTCTAGTCCCTCAATAAACTGTCAGCGGTCAAGTGAATATCCCTATAACGTGGTACCATCATGGTGTTTGTCCGATGAAATCCTTGACTTTTTTGTACCAGTCATCATCACACTTTAAGGTTAGAATGTTTTCACGTAGGTTTGTTTGAAGAGGTAACACTGAAAGATGTGTGGCCTCCGACTCAAGGCATCACCCACCTTGCCTAATCGCTCCTTATGTGGCAATCTCAAATCAGAATCATGGCACCCACCAACGTTGTCAAGCAGTATTCAGTCGCTTATGAAAATGTGTTGTAGTCCAATGATCAGCCTTTAATTCAATTCCTTTCATCTAAGGTAGTGTCTCCAAACCTGGCATAAACTATGGCATTAACTCCAAATTGCAGATCATGTAGTTCTCACAAGGCTCTCAACTTTCAAATGTAAGCAATCACTGTCCGGCCCTCGCATCAAGATTCACTTAAACCTTCCTTGATGTGTCAGCATACCGTGAAGTCTCCAGCATCCATGTCGCGGACCTTTAGTATCGCCACATCGGTCAACACCTCTTAAGCTCCGAATGCTTCCCCGTATGATTCGGCCCAACAAACTTCTTGTTTTTCTTCTTAACCTGATCGATCTAATTATCTTGAAAAACCCACAACCCGCCGATGGTATCCTGTTAATCCCATAAAACTATGCACTTCAGTGAAATTCAGAGGTACGTGCCATTCCATAATAGCCTCAACTCATCGATCCACGGGCGATACCTCACTGAGATGACATACCCTAAGTAGTGAATTCTGGACAGGTAAAAAGAGCATTTGGACAACTTCCTATACAATTTGTGTTCTCGTAAACATTGTAGTACAAGCTAGTGTTTCACTGTCATGCCTCCGTCATCCTGCAGAGTAGATCAAGATATCGGTTAACAAATACTTGACTAATCCTAACTAAGTACTCGCTTAACACCCCGTTCATCAAACTGGCACTTCGGGCGCTGTCACCCAAATGCAAAACCTAAAACTCAGAAGCCCCTAAACTTCGCCTTAAAGGCAGGTCTGAACAAGGTCATCCTGATCCAACCGGGTGGTATCCTGATCACAAATCGATCTTGAGAACACCGTCGAATTCCTCTTCATTTGATCAAATAGATCGTCAATTCTTTGCAGGATACCCATTCTTGATCGTAGCCTTGTTCGCTTGATGGTAGTCATCAAAGCCTCCATGATCCGTCCTTTTTTTGAATGAAAATAACCGGTGCACCCCATGGTGACACACACTAGGACGACGCCCCTGTGTCCAACAACCCTTCTGGGCCAGCCTTAATCCCAACAATATCCCATAAGGAGCTCCTTGTTATCTGCCTCAGCCTGCCAGTTCATGGTAAACTCCGCCCCTCCTGGCATCCTGTGCAACTCCTCCGAAATACGTCCGCACGGCATCACCACCTAAGGTGTTCTCCCTCCTCCCAGGCCTCACATTCTTCTTTCTCGCTTAGCTGAGATCGTGATATGGGTTTGTAACTCTTTGCGATACTCTTCCAGAATCATGAAGAGGGTAATAACCAAGGGATAATCCCTCGTTCCGTCCTACAATCACATCATTTTTTCCTTCATCATCAACCAAGCTCAACCGTTTCCATAAATGAATCGCTTCCAACCAATACATATACCGGACACGACGTCATAAGATCCTAAGATCAACACATAAATATCTACCTTTTTCACAAAGTATCCCAAGTTAAGGCTACAACCTATAACCTTTTCTCCAACCTTTTGTTTGGCTCTAAGCCATCTCCACGGGTTAAACTCATCCTGCTCGACCGCTTTTACCTTAATCCTCTTAGTGTCGCACCGTAATGAAACTTCGTGATCTTCAGTCTATCAAACGCTATGTCCGCCGATCACTGGCTGCCTCGGTGCACACCGACCGGTGCTCGCTTCGGGCGGCATTCACTGGCCAGATGAACTGGAAGGGCTCTTGCCCATATCTCCTACTTCAGAAGGGTCCGCTGACCGCCCCGCCTCAACAGGATTGCCAAGGCTGTAGTGTGGCTCCCACATCTAATGTACTCTTCTTCGCCCAATAGTCCCTGCACTGGGTGAAGAGGACTCCGCCCATCGCCTGAACTCCCGGTATGTTCAATAACAGCTCAAACTGGCCACAAGGAAAGGATGCTACTACCGTGTTGTGGTCCTCGAGTATGTGCCCGTCAGCCGAGTATGCAAGGCCGCCGAGGTGTAGTGAATGTGGATCCTCCGAAGCTACTCTGAGGTTCCTATCGATGTCTCACCGGTGTCCGAGCGTCACACGCAATGAACCCCTGCCTCATGGTCTCGGGCCTAAGTCCTCGGTTCCACCTTCTGCTGATAAGCTCCTCCTCTAATATCAAGGCCTTCTCAACGACATCGTGCAAGGTCTAAGGCATCAAAATACTAACCTTTACACGAATGTTGAAATTAATTCCGAACACAAACTTTTTTACCTCTAGCTTCTCCGTGTTCAGATGCAAAGCATACCAGAGCAACTCCATAAAAAATGCCTCATACTCAGGCACCGTAAGACCACCCTATCATAAGGCATTAAACTCATTAAACTGATGCTCAATAAATTCCTATGAAAGATACCTCTCCCAGAACCACTCCTCAAACAATTCCCATGACATGTCTTCCACTACCATGTTCAAATGTGGCAAGAACGTCTTCCACCATAGAAGAACAATCCCCTTCAGTTGAAAGACCATAGGGTCTCTCTGATATAATCGCTGGCGCGGCTATTTATTTTCTCCAACCATGCCTTTGGTACTGGCCGTCCGGTGCCAGGGAATCGGGAAATTTTACCTTCTCAAATTCACGGTGAAAGCTACCTATGATCTACTGGTGCGCAAGCAGAATCCTCGTGCCTGCAGTTCTAGCTCGCCTTCATTCATGATCGAGCCTCTGACAAGGATCTCATCATCCTACAATATCACTAACTGAGGCATGTTCCTACCGAGAACTCGCCACTTCCCCTCAAGGAATTCCTCAGTGGATGTTGGCCGATATGCTGGCCTCCCCTAGTAACTGCTTGTCTCCTCAAGGCCCTTCAAATCAGTATGATTAATATCAGACGTATACAATCGACTCGGGACACGTAGCAATGTCAGTGATAACAAAACCAACTCTGTGTCAACGAAATTCATAGTGAACTCCTGTCGCAGTCGAACTGCCTGACATACCATATGTAGTAACCCTCCTATGTTAAGGACAACTACTCTAAATAAATAAGATTTTTTTTGTATTTAACCGTAAATAGAAACAACTCTCAATTCTACGGCCACCTTGTAACCAACGAAAGAGACACAAGTAAGACGAATCCACCAAGACGAATTGGACATATCATAGTGACAACAAGAAATAAATGCCTCTGGACATAAGTATGGCAACCAGCAAATGAAGCAAAAGAGACACTGTGAGTTAGTACAAAGACTGTCATGTAATGAAAGAATCCAACAAGAGTCGCAAGAGGGAACTGTGGCCTTTAAACAGCCCGACTACCGGGATATGTACTGAGGGTGTGTTGTAAGAGTGGAACCCTGCCTTTAAGGGCCTGAGACTTTTGATACGGCACTGGATTCCTTCCTACGGATTTACACATAGACAAAAAATACTAAGCTACAATAGGTTTCTATATCCCACCCGATAATGCAATGACTACTTAATACACAATTGCCACCAAGTGCTTAAATTGGGCAATCATGACTTCTACGGGAGACGCAAGTCAGAGGACTCTAATAATCCACCCAATTCTATTGAGACCAAGACATCAATCAGGATCAATGTTCCAATAGTTATTATTAATCTACTAAGACCTTATCATTAACGCTTCAATTTAACTTAATAATAACCATGCAATTTAAACATCATCATGACATTCACAACACAGATCTGGACCATCCTCATTACTATTGCAACTTAAGCAATTATTACTATTACAATTATATCAAGTATTACCATTTGCGTACCAAGCCACACATTGCAGATTAAAACGATATTAATATTAACATTTAAATAAGTAAGCATTGCATTTCCATTTAAATGAGGTTAACATTGCCAATAACAAGCAACGTTACTGTAAAATAAATAATTATTAATTAAAAGATGAGACAATTCATATTAAAATTAATGTTAAAAACAATATTAACATTAATAATTAACAAGTATTATCATTGCATTTCAATTTGAACTAGGTTAATAAGCACAACAAGTGAAGTCATTGCAAATTAACAACTATTAATTAAAAGTATGGAGAATAATTCATAGTAATATTGCAGCTTTAAAACAATTATTGATATTAATACTAACAAGCATTATCATTGCATTTCAATTTAAACTAGGTTAACACTACCAATAATAAGTGAAGTCATTGCAAATTAACAACTATTAATTAAAAGTATGGAGAATAATTCATATTAATATTGCATCTTTAAAACAATTATTGATATTAATACTAACAAGCATTATCATTGCATTTCAATTTAAACTAGGTTAACATTGCCAATAACAAGTGAAGTCATTGCAAATTAACAACTATTAATTGAAAGTATGGAGAATAATTCATATTATTATTGCAGCTTTAGAACAATTATTGATATTAATACTATCAGGTAAGGGTCCAGATCACTAGGAAAGGTCCTCAACACATACCTCAACATACCAGAGCTGGGATACATGTAAAATCATTTCCATACCATATTTGTTCAGCTTCCAGAGTGGGGATTATCTTGTTGGTGTGCCCTAGTCTAGAACCCCTCAACAACTAGTGTGGTAGGGGTCTACAATAGCTATGGTTTTCACCCCTCCTCCACTCAAATTACAAAGATACTTTAAATTTCACCAAGGGTCCCTACAAGAGAATTCTCCTTCACTAAGACCAATCATCTCAAGCACTATTACATCTGTGTCTCTATGAAATTGTTAGCACATAGGATCCCTAATAAAAAACATGAGCACTCACTTTTACAAAAATATAGAGGTCAAATGAATGGAGAAGCCTTAGATTCCTATATTAGTAGCCCTGTTATTGTTCTAATTTTCCTGTGCCTACCATTTATCCTTACAATAAAATACGATCAAGTTTCAATCTAAACTTAAGGAACAAGTCAATTTATAATTCTACATTTAAATCAATATTCTACTTCCAAATGCATGAAAAAGTCCATTAATACATGGAATCCATTGTGTGGCACTATCACATAGAATTTTTATTCCCTATTCTATCTAGAAAGTATCAAGTGCGAGTGGTTATAACTTCATCAAACCTAGTACTACAATACATGGAAGTGTTCATACAACTACATCCAACTCTAGATTCTTACATCCATATTAGGTACTATTCTCAAATTTAGTTTTGGATTGTTGGTTGTTTTTTTATTATTATACTGTTTTAAAAGAGTTTGCATTGATTCAAGTTTCAACTATTCTTTTACCAAGGTACCCTATTTTATATCACTCCTAACCCTAATCCTATTGCCAACGCTAATCCTTGGAACCATCTTACTAGACCAATACCTTCTCCCACTCGTCCTCAAAACCGTAAATTCACTATTTGTTCATCCTCCAAACCAAACCAAGGATGTAACTTCTAGAAAAGTCACACATTATGTGACATATTGTCATACATTAAAACATCATGTTGGATCAATCTCTTAGACCCCCATAGAGCCTCCCATCTCATCACATCTAGAAATCATTACCCCACCCAACTAAGCTGCCATTTCTCCTTCTCTTCATTCAAGACAATGCCATTCAATATCCCAACATCCTTTTCACAAATTCACTAGTTGTTCATCCTCCAAAACCAAATCAAAGACGCTCCAATAAAGTCACATTCTTTCAGGATGATCAATACATCTTCAAATATCGGTTAATCAATCTCGCTAGAAACCCCCATAGAGCCTCCCTCCCTCCAACATTACGGCCATTAACTCCACCTTTCCTCCATTCCCACTCAGCCACTAAAGGCTCAAATAATATGCGGAAATCTTGGTGATCATGGATTTCCAAACCATCGATCCCCACTCAAATTTGATAGGTCTCAAGTCCAGTTCTCCACTGAGCATCGGTGGATATGCAAATATATGCAACTTATGCAACCATATAACTTTGAAAACAATGCAACTTGAAAAACTATAAGGAACTATATGCAATTGTGTTGGTACAAAAAACGTATATTGGCACTATAATTTATCTTCTTGTTTTAACGATTGTAGTTACCACCAAATAGGTATCTTTCGTATCTATATTCCCTGATTTATGATCAAGATATAATTAGAGAGGTTGAAAGGTATTCACCTCTAATTAGATCTATCTGCCTTGTGAGACTTCAACTAGATCTGAAAAGGTAAGGAATATATTTCGTATACACATGCAATTTTTATTGCCAACTGAGGGTCGTAATGCTACCAGAGCATAGGGCACACAGTTTCGAGGTATAAACATATAGTAATGATGGGCACCTAAGGATACCTCAAGTGGACATGTTTTCTTCATTGCGGGAGAATGACGGCGTTCTTCACTTACATGGATCGGGGTTATTTTCCATGAATGAAGAAGCTATGACATCAAATCAACCGATGGAGTATGTTGGAACATTATACAAATACAATCACCGGTTGATGTTGGTCCAATATACACAAAGGATGTGGAGATACGGGAAGGCCGTTAAATTATATAATAAATCCAGTAGATAAATAATCAAAATAAAGGGGCAACTATGTATATTGTTGGAATGCCAAAAGCTACTGGAAACATTGTTGGTTTTATAAATAGTACATGACCCGCGGCCACAAATAAGCGACTCAATTGCTTATTTGAGGGGAGTGAAGGAAATTTTATATTTGTATGTGCAACAAAAGAAATTGTTCCGGGTGAAGAGTTGTTGATCATTTACAACTTAAATCGAATAGATGGAGGGGGTGCGATTATGGGGGTAAATATTTTACATACCATTCAACTCTAACCCTTTGATCAATCATTGCTACAATTTATCACAAGAAGATAGTTCAAATTTTTACTGCATAAATTCTTTACAATTACTTTCATAACTCTGTTGATTAATTTATTGTGTCAACAACTATCCAAGGTGACCGTGAGATATAACAGGCTACATCTATCCAGGGTAAAACCCACTATGTCCTCAAGCAGGGCAAATGTTAAATAAGAAAACTTATGACTACAACAACCAAAATTTCTAGAAATTACTATTATTTTTCCGACATTAATCGGCAATATTTCATTTTCTATCACAGTGAAATTCATAACTTTATTGATTGATTTATCAGGTCAACATCTATCTAGGTGACTGTGGCGAAAATCACCATTGCATCCGGGTCTGTGGTGACTGTGGAAAGGGAACCCAATCGCTCCAAGGTTAAATGTATTAACAACTTATGACTACAAGAACAAATTTATGAAATTCTTATTATTTTGCATTACTCCAATATTTCATTTTTAATGTTACAGGTGTGAATTTCAACTTTTGTTGATTGATTTATTGTGTCATATTCTGCCTAGGGTGACCATGTCCAAAATCACCCAATTACGCCCTGTCTAGGCACTGTGGAGTTGACACCCGTGCCTGTGTAAATGTTAAACACAATAACAACTTATGACTACAACAACTAAATTCTTCTGGAAATTTTTTTATTTTCTGATATTACTTCAATATTTCATTTTTTAATGTTACGGCTGAATTATTAATAACTTTGTTGATTGATTTATTGCACAAAGATCTCCGTCCAAGGTGACCGTGGTCCTAAAACTGGCTACATCATTCAAGGACCGGAAAGGCACCGCTGAAAGTTTCACTAGGTAAATGTTAAATAAGTAACAACTTTATGACTACAACAACTAAATTTTAAATGTTTAAGTTCATCTCATTAATTTTATTCACGTCGTATTTTGCATGGGCTACCATGGGAAGACCTACCGAGGATGAATGATGATATAAAACATTTCACCCTCGACCTAATCTAAATGACAACTATAACGTAAGGCCCTGAAAAGGGATAACATAGGAATATCTAGTTTGCCAGCAAAAGACCCCTTGACAGAGGATAGGAAATAACCAGAGAGCTACAAAATACAATAATTCATTTTGGGATAAGTGGCATCTTCAAATATTTTCATTAGCCAATTTCATATCCATTTTTTGTTTTATATTTTTGTATATGATCCGATAAAGTAAAGTTTTCCATTTGGAGCAGTTTTTAAACCCCGTGCATGGAGAACCTATCGATCCTACAACTACTATAGGCAGCGAGATATCCAATGAAACAAATGTCACTTTCAATAGCAAAGTGAAAGTGAGGTTTTTGAGCCTCCTGAGGTTCCACTCGAATCAGCATAGAAATGATTTTGATCAGCATGACACGCCAGAGCATGGTGAGCCAGAGCCTAGGACTCCACATGACTCGTAGAGGAACATACTGTAGATGGATAGGATAATATTATGCATGATGTAATGAATTAAAAACACCAAATCACTAAATGTCACCTTTATGGTGGATGAAGCATGTGTTCCAATCAAGATTCAAGTGATTGCAGGTAATTGCTAATTAATTGATTCATTTTTTCATGAAATTGAAAATGGACATTTGTTGAGATTATTATAAATTCATTAATGGATAACACATTTGTGTAGGTTAGCCGTTTTCTATAGAAAGTTAAAATGACAAATCATCGAGTTGTTTGGCCCCACCATTCATACGCTGAATGTCCTAAAGATAGAAAAATGAAATATGATTAATAGACCACATGGTAAACTTATTCAACAACAACACTTTCAATAATAAAGTGGTTACAAAGTTAGCCGAAAATAATTTAAAATACACCAGGGCCCAGTATAGGGCCCTGGTGTATTTTAAATTGCAAATAGACCTCAAGGACGAGTTCCCTCCCATGGTTCCCTAGAAAGAAGTTCTTTACTTAATAATAGAGAGGAGGCAAAGGATAAATCATTTAAAAAAAGGAATATATCCACGAAGCGTCGCTAAGTACAACACATGTCATATTATCAAGAAAATATGATCATTGTTTTCCTATTTTAAGTAACAATTCGACATCTAATTTTTTTCAAAATTCCATATATAGGCTACCAAACACATCCAAAACAACAAAGGCCAAAGTGGAAAACACAGCAAGCATAAACTAGGCCAAGGTGGAAATGGAAAACTCAAAAAAGTCCTAATAGTAAGATTTAAAATGATTAACTCCATGGTTAATATTTATTTAGCCAAAAAGAGTAACAAATATATGTTTTTGTTATTGGCATTTTAATGGTGTTATGCATTGCGATTAAATATGTTTGACACCGCTACCACCGAGGAGGACCTAAATCTTGGTGACAAAGCATGGTTTTAAAAGTGTTATCGGGACATCGAAAATCTTTTAATAGACCTATCTCCCAATCACGCAGTGTAAACTGGGAACGAATAAGGAAACATGAGTATGCTTGTAAAGTCTATTCATATTTGTTATATCACTTCAATGGCATTTATGTTTATTTTCAAGCAAATGGCACCAAGAAGAGGAATCCAAAGTTGGTATTCCAAATGACACACCACGCTATACAAGAGTGCACATGTTCGCTGATAGTGTAGAAAGGTAGCACCCATCCTAAAAGATGTATGCTTCAATTAGAAATATTTAATGATTGTAGATATTTATTTCCACTTATAATTATACACATCTTCTCAAAATTGAAGAGAGCATGTAGCTCAAGATAAGTAAATGAGAGCAGTCCAAGTGGGACAATAAATGAACCAAATGAACGTCACAGCTACAAAAACAAGTAAAGAGCAATAGTGTATCGTTAATCAAAATAATGAATTAGTTATTTCAATTTATTTTCAACATATAAACATCGATATGATCATTTTCATTGTTGGAGTTCACACCCCTGAACAACTGCCTCCACACCCTTCTCTGATAAAAATTCTAATTATGGGTAATGAGCTAATACAAACAACAATAGAAGGATAAATACGAAATACAATGTCCTTGGATGATTATGATAAATCTAATCATTATTAATTTTATGAATGTAATTAAACATAAATCAAAGAAAAAATTAGATGTATAACTTCATGACTTGTATTTACGTTTATCATGTGTTTATATGTTCATATGCTTCAATGTTTATATGTTCATATGCCTTGATGACTATCCTAGTTATGCATGAATGTCTATATGTTTTCATATAAAGAAAATCACATTTGCTGGGTATGCTGTGGGAATTGAGAGCATGTGAGGGGAAGTGGGCCATAGTGAGCTTCCACCTCAATGGTTGGCCATGTCTCTAGGAGAATAACTGCCTCTCTAAACAAAGAGAGCTCATTAAGGTATGCGACAACTTAATTTTTTTTTCCAGAGTATTTTACATAACCAAATGCCTGTTTATTTGATTATATATTATTTACTCATGTACCCAGGTTTTATGATTCATGCAGTCTTGGTGATGGAAATGCATCTCATGGAGAACTCTTATCAAGTTGTATGGGATTAATGGACCAGTGAAAGGCTACGCGCGGTAAGGGTTTTGATGTGGTTTTTAAAGTAGGCTTTATACTAGTAAAGTTCACAATCCTCATGAAAGGATAAAATTGAATTTTTGGTAGACAAGCATCAATCTTTTTAACAAAGTATGAATCATATATTGTGGGAAAAAACTTTTTTTATATTCTTACATTGACAAATACAACTATATTTTTAAGACATAAAATCTTAAACCAAACACACACACACATATATATGTCCCACCAAGTAAACAAAATTATTGTATGATAAAGGAGAATAAATCATAGGAGCAAGAATGAAGATAATAATATGAATAATGGAGTGAGAGTGCACTCTAGCCTTGAATTGAATGATGCTTGCATCCAACATCCAGTCTCATTGTAATGTATGTTGTGATAGTTGTGTCTTCTCACTATAATGTATGTTTCTATGTCCATCATGGGATTCCTAGAGAATCACCTATCATTCATTATCCAACACATAGTAGTCAATAATCTCATCCATTGCTAATGTGTGAAAGTCAGATGATTAACCAATAATTTGTATCCTTAATTATGAGCTATCAATCTTTGCCTATCACCATATTTCTAGTGCATGTAGTAGATTCATATTTGAAGTTTTGAATATTAGTGAAGAATTCAAGAACCACTTCCATGCAAAACATATCTACATTCAACACTTTATGAGATATCCCAACATTGTTCCAATTGTGACTTTCTATAAGATTTAGGTCCCACATTTTATTTACCTAAATTTAACCACCACTCAAAATAAAACTAAAATAGTAGCAAACATCTATAGAATTAACCTTCCAACATTGTAATTTTAACCAAATACTTGACCACTAAATTATCAATGGATAACTTGAAGGACTGGTCCAAAGATAATACTTGAAATTTTGTAGCATATACGCCATAACCAAGCCTTTGACTTTCATGATTGTGTAATTTAATTTTTTTTTTTTTCTAGAAAATTACATTGGGTGGTGTAGCATGTGTTCCCTTAGCTATGCCAACATGTTCCCAATGGAATGGTAGTGGAATCCACATGGACATGGAAAATCCCAATGCGATAAAATGCATGTTGGTTCTTGGAACAGTTCAAATTAATTTGATAATAATAACTTTGATCTATTCTACCAAGAAGGTCTAAGGTTTCAAACATATTCTATACATTCCACTACACTAATTTTATATATATATATATATATATATATATATATATATATATATATATAGCCTTTTTTTTTTTTTTTTTTTTTATCTACTCTTCCTACACCTTACTCTTATATATATATATATATATATATATATATATATATATATATATATATATATATATATATATATATATATATATATATATATATATATATATATATATATATATATATATATATCCTCCCCATAGTCCGAAGGACTTGGACTTTCAAAGTCTTTCTGATCATATCAATATCTTGTCCTTATCAAGATTGGTGGATGGGAACATGGGTCAACACAAACCTTATGTCTAGTAGGTTCCTAGTCCTACTATATGTTCTCGTGAGTCCAAATTTCATAATGTCAAAATTCCCACAATCATTCAAGGATATATACCAAAGTGATATCCAATGTCTATACCCTCTATTCAAACATGATGTATTAAGTTATGTGTTCCATAAACTTTGTGGAATTATTTGTGCCATTAAACACTAGTGGATCCTTAATCTCTACATGAATCCACTTAATGGAATTTGGTAGTGTGTATATTTGTGTCAATTAATTATCATACTCCTTAGTATATGAGAATGCAAAATGCACTCCTATGCAACCATGAAAATATACCCATCCAACTATATGCAACTATGCAAACTATATGCAACTTTATGAAACAATACAACTTATGCAACTTTATGAAACACGTAACTATGCAACTATATGCAACCATATTGCAACAATTTTGTATGCAACTATATGCAACTATATGCAACTATAAACTACATACCAAACACAAAAAACTTTATCATGTTTTTAGTGACACATGCAACTATATGCAACTTTATGCAACAATAAACCTTATGCAATATAAAAATGCAACTTATGCAACTATATGCAACTTGTTGGTACCCACAAATGTATATTGGCATGATAATAAATAATTTCATCAACAACCTACAACTCCCTCTCGTCTAGTTGTATTCTACAATTTCCTTTCCCAATATGCTAGTTGGACACTACAATTCACCTTCCCACTCATATGGTGGCCAATGTTGCCTCTAAGTAATACATATGAACTCTTTCTCCAATCACAGTACTTGATTTTTGTAAGCCTTTGACAATCTTAGAACTCTACAAAAAGTAAAAGCATTACTAAGACTTGGATTTTCATAAACCTTTGGATATCATTTATGAGTAGAAGATTTGTACACCTTTCACAGTGTTTTTATCACGTTTTTTCAAATTTAATATGTAGATATTGATATATATGCCAAGTTCCATGTGGTGTTTTTGTTGTCTAATTTATTTGTTATTGTCAAGTTATTTGTCAAATTAATGTGTAGATATTGCATATGTGTTCCATGTATGTTTTATACCACTTGATTGACAAATTTAATGTGTAGGTGGTTCTATAGTACATCCAGTGTACACTCTTTACCTAGCTTAAATTTCAACTATAAATCAAGAACCCTAAAGAGATATTTTAAATATAATTTTGGCTTACTTGTAGTTTTTTTATAAAGAAGTATAACTATTTTAGAGAACCCCATATACAAAGTCTTTATGCATATCCTCATTGTGTGGTACAAATTATAACATCCCTACTTTATTCATTTCCATAACTTAACCTTATTGCTATCCCTAGTCCAAACTCTAGTTCCTATTAAACAAATTTACAACTTCAATCATCTAGACCCCTCCTCTCATCCCACATGTTAGTGAAAGTATTATAAAGCTCCAAAGGTTAATTACAAAATGTCTCTTTATAATAATAATTCACATCCAAATCCTTATACATAGATGAGAAATCCCTGATGATCCTAGGGTACACCAATCTTAGACAATTTATCCCAACAAAACATATGGATTCCAAACTCTATTGAAAAGATCCCTCATTACTCATAATGAATTTAATGAAATCTCTCTAAGTCTCCTTTTTACTATAATTGTTAGATCAAAGACCAACTTGCCAATATAATCCTTGACAATTGTAACCAAAATAACTTTCCATCACTCTCACCCCTCTCCTTATCATTGGATCTTTGTACAAGAATAAACTCATCTCTCATTAATAAACATTGTGAGTCACCCTTGTCATAGGGATTTTCAAGAGAATGTTTAATGTTATGTATCTCCCCTTGATTACTCTTAATTACTCTTAAGCATATCATATGAACAACAATGAAATGTTTATAAGATGTCCATTGAAATACCCATCAACTCTTTAAAGATAACAAAACCTATGAACTCATCTTATTGCAATGTTCCTTTCCATATAATGATGACCAGAACATCCTTCATAAATATCTTTCTCTCTTAGTTGAAACTCACATCCAACCATTTCATAAGGTTTCACTTTCTCTCCACATACATTCCAAATGATACCTTCTATCCTTCTACCCAATCAAAACAATGAAATTCTTTAGGCAGATGATTGCCACACTTATCAACTCTATAAAGATGACAAAAACTATGAACTCACCTCTTGTAATACCTCTTATTTATAATGTTAAGACCCAACAAAACATAATACATAAATACCTTTCTCTCTCACTTTTACATCACATCAATCCATCTCATCTCATATGGTTGCACTATCCCTCTTCCAAACTCTCTAAATAATACATTCTCATCCTTCTACATGGATGCACTCTCACTCTGCTATTCTCATTCTAAATCCCAAACCTCCCCAATGATTTTTAACTCAATATTTTTTTTTTCTACCACACACCAATTAAAAAAATACATATATGATCTATTATACCTAGTTCCATAATTTCTTTCCCTTGTCCTCTCGTTGGCTACAACAATGATAATTACAAGACTTTTACTAGATAATGTTTGCACAATGTAGGATTCGCAAGAACTAGCACCCAACCACTACACTTTTGTATACAATAGTTCCTTCAGAAATTGTTCTTCCCCCTTCCCTGAACCACAACCTAGATTTTTTGGTCTTCCTAAAAAAATAATGCTATTAG
Source organism: Picea sitchensis (assembly GCA_010110895.2). Lineage (NCBI taxonomy): Eukaryota > Viridiplantae > Streptophyta > Pinopsida > Pinales > Pinaceae > Picea > Picea sitchensis. The sequence continues at coordinate 49,901 of SNQJ01S0039671.1, forward strand.
TTGTAGTTCGATCCAATTCCTTGAGGTTACTTGTAGTGGACTAGGTCCACTTTGTATTGTAGGCCTCCCTCACCTCTCATATAAATAGAGGGAGGAGAGAGTCATTTGATCACACTAGTACTTGTTCACTCTTGAGATCACATGCTTGAGTTAGAGATTTGATACTAGGGTCAATTTGTCTTCTTGTAATATTTGTCATGTATGTTTTCTCTCTTTGTCTTGGGCACTAGGTTCTTGCAGAAATTTCAAGGGAAAGTCAAGGGTTAGGGTTTCACCTTAAGGAGGCAAAGAATGCTAGGTTTTGGGAGAAATCCTATAAGAGCGAAGGAAAGATTGGATCGTTAGAAATGAGTCCTAATTTTGAGTAGCCACTAATATTATTATTATTATTATTTTTCTCTAGTGGAGACAATTTGCATAATTTTGTGGTTCATTATGTCTTCAGTTGGATGTCTACTCTAAAGGCACAAGAAAAAACTTTTGCAAAGAATTAAGTAATCTGTCATGAAATCTTGTTGGGGATGTAAACTTGGAAGTCAAAGATGATTGACAACGAGCATGTATTGTCCTAAGAGATTTTAAAGATTGAAATCGAGAAATAGTTCCATCATAAATTGTAATATGGTATACCAAATTACAATGTAATATGGTATTACCATATTAATACCATATTATAATGTAATATGGTATACCATATTACACTGTAATATGGTAATACCATATTACACTGTAATATGGTAATGCCATATTACATTGTAATATGGTATAGCATATTACATTGTAATATGGTATACCATATCTCATGTAGTTTTTTTTTTTTTAACTTAAAGGAGGAGTCGCAATATCAATGATAGTACGTCGCAAGGAAAAAAAAAATTGAACAAGCGTGGCAATAGCGACGAAAGTTCGTTGCACTTTTCCATAGTTTTGCATCGCACATATAGCATCTGTGTCGTAATTTTTGTCTCTGCCATCAATTTTCGTCGTTATTTTCAGGCTTTTGCATCACTATTGCCACGCTTTTGCGTCACAACTTTCCACAGTTTTTTTACATTGGCACAGTTTTTCATCCCTATTGCAATGAAGTTTCATCGATATTGCGACGATTTATAAGGTAAACCTATCTTGATGGTGATGATATGTGGAGGGATAATTTCGTCATTGTTTCCACGAACACCTGGTTTGTGGATATAGCGACGAAAAATAGTCTTTGCTTTCCTGGAAATTGTGATGGATAAGTGTGGCAATAGCAATGAAAAACCATGGCAAATTTGGTCATATGTAATAGTGTGGCAACACCCTTGTCGTAGCCTAGTATCACTCTCACTATGGCTCGAATTGTAGGTTAACGATTAACTAGTTTGAGAGATCTACCTTGTCGTGAGGGCAGACTGGGAGGGTCGCTCACGAAGATTCTAAGGGGTGCACAATAAGGCAGGTTCCTTATTCCTTAGAGGCCCTCGGTATCTCACAAGTCACATGAATGGAGTATTGACTCCAAGGGTTGGACAACTACCAAAACTAGTCAAAGGAGAGTGGCACCCTTGGAGCACATAGTGCCTCTTGAAGGGCACGTCGCATAATTAAAATTGAATCAAATGTGAGTCGCACCCTTGGAGCACGGAGTGCGTCTTGAAGGGCACATTGCGGTGTTAAAAAAAAATGAGTCAATGAATCTAGGTAGCCTAGAAAACTTGAGCAAATGTTAAACCTTATAAAATCTTGAGCACCTACTGAATTAATTAATTGATTGATTAATTAACTAAAGAATTAATTTTATAAGCATAATCCCTAAGGGTCTAGGCATTTGCAAATAAATATTTAACTAAATCCTAAGTCTAATTGAGTGAGAAGACTAAAAACCAACTTTTTAAATTAAATGATGAGAGGATGAAATGAATCAAATTAAGAATCAATGAAAATAAAAATAAATCCTAAGGAGTGGTTAATACACTTATGCAAGTAAATACCAAATTAGAATTTAAAATGAGAAAGGAATAAAGCATAAAGATGTGTAAGCATAGAAAGGTATCTAGAGTTTACTCTAACTAGAGAACTTTCCTAATTTAAGAAAAACTCAGTTTTAGAAATGCGTCAGTCATTAAAACGGAAATAAGGGAATAAAGGGACAACTATCAGTGATTTTAGGAGCACTTTTAGGATGGGTGAAGGAAATCGACATTTAAATTAATTAAATTGTGGATTTATTGGTGCAACTAAGGGAATGGGTGACAAGTGTATGGGGGGGATAACTCCTAATTAATTTTTTTTTTAAATGAATTAAATGTGCAAATGGCAAGTTGTCACTAAGAAAAATTCTATAAAAGAAATGGTTGAGAGGAGGAATGGAGAGGGACTGGTTATGAGTAAGGTTATGTTGCAAAAATTTTGACTACTTTTACTTGTGAGAGTTGGGACACCCAACTCGAGAGAGAGAGAGTGGTAGCTCTACCTTGCGAGGTGAGCTGAGAGCTAGAGTATTATGGTTGTGTTTGTGTGTAGCCCCTTTGCAGATCAGGGTGCTAGGGGGGAAGAAGAGTACCCCTAGCATTGGTTGGAAGGTATCGGCGAAGTCTTCACAGTTAGCAAGTGGGGATCTAGACAAAGTGCAAGCGCGGGAGAACATCTTCGACTTCTCGTCATCGGCTATGGAATTTTATTGAGTATTGTATTGTATTCAGATTTGACTTGTAAAAGATTTAAACTACGTTGAATGGACATTGGTTCCGACATTTTTTTTTCTGAGGGATGTCATTAAAATATAGATGGTCCATGCAATTTTTGTAAGATGTATATAGAGTAAAATGGTTTTGCAATTGTTTAATGGATTTTAAATCTTTGTGTCTTGATCTCTGGGTTCTATTCTATGCGTTTTTTTTTATCTCTGAGTTTTCTCCCTCAACAACCTTGTACATATGTTTTCCTTGGACGTTTTTGTCTTGTTTCACCTCTGCATAATTAAAATTTCGCCCAAACTAGAGCTCCCTCCTGGCGTTTTATCTCCCGGATTTATCTATGTGATTTTTGGATGATATAACCTCTGCGTTTTCATCTATTTACCTTTGCAATTTTTGGATGATATAACCTTTGTGTTTTAAGTTATTATCCTCTGCGAATTTTATGGGAACTTTATCCCAACGATTTTACCACTCATTAACCCTATGATTTTCCTTTCCAAATCTCGGTGAATAGCATGCAAACTCTGTGAATTTATGGGTTCCTTAACCCTACGATTTTCCTTTCCAAATTTCCGTGAATAACATGCAAACTATGCAAGTTTATGGGTTCCTTAACCCTGTGATTTTACTCTCCAAATCTCTGTGAATAACATGCAAACTCTGCGAGTTTATGGGTGCCTTAACCTTGTGATTTTCCTTTCCAAACCCCTGTGATTTCCTTTAAGTTCTCTGTGATGGCATACTTTTTCTGCAATTTTTATGAGTAATATAAACCCATGTGATTTCCTTTAAGTTCTCTGCGATGGCACACTTTTCTGTAAATTTTTATGAGTAATATAAACCCATGCGACTTCCTTTAAGTTCTCTTTGATGGCATACTTTTTTCTGCAATTTTTATGAGTAATATAAACCCATGTGACTTCCTTTAAGTTCTTTGCGATGGCATGCCCTTGCTGCAAATTTTTATGGGAACTGTATCCTTGCGTTTTTTCCTTTGAAAGACTCATCATTTCCTTTATTTATTCTGTGCAAATTAATCTTAAAGCTCAATGATTTTTACAAGAATTCACCATGCATTTTTACTAGAATTCACCATGTGTTTTACACCAGAAATTCACCATGCATTTTACACTGGAATTCACCATGCGTTTTACACCTGAATGTGTTTTACCTGCGAATTGCCCAGCAAGGAGAATGTCGGCATATTATTTTCCTCAGACCCTCTATGTTTTTCTAGGAGATAGTTAGTCGAGGTTTACTCAAATGTTTTTTAAAATCATCTCTATCTATGGCGTTTATTTTCGCCCAAAATTAGTATCCCTCCTGGCATCAAACAATGGAGAAGGAACGTTGGTGAAATCTATTTTGATTTTTGAATTAATAAATCTGTATAGTTTTCCGGGAAGGAAAGAAAAAGTGAAATGGTATGGTTTATGTAGAAAAAGTTGCTCTTGTATATGTTTCCTTTTTAATTTAATGATTTTAGAAATTTAGTTTAATATTTTTGTTAAAATTGCAAATTTGGATTAATGAAATTGTTGTTTTTAATGTATAGATGAATTTAACACTCTTCAATATTTTTATTGCAATTTAATTCAAATTTGCAATTTAATTCAAATTTGCAATTTCAGATTTTTGATAGATTTTAGACCAAAAATGTTAATTTAATTTCATGTTATTTTGAGTTATAGTAGAATGTGTCACTATTATTTATTCAATGTATTTATTTTAATAATGGTAATTTTTTATTGTATAATTATAATGATACTTGAAAGAGTGATATTATAATGGTACATAAATATAGTGATGTATAGAGAGGTTGTGGAAAGCTAAGATGTAGTTAGATATATTCTATTTAACCTAGATAAATCACTTTTAAGATAGACAGATGAATTACTTAAGGATTTATTTTATGAAGATAAATTGGTGGATCCCATGGTGCCTTTAAATCATGGTGATGCATGATTAATTTGGTAACTAATTTACTTGTGCGCCTTAAATAAAGTTGACAGGTGATTGCTTGTGATTATTCTCATGCACCCTGAAATTAATAGATTAGATTACTTTTTGTGCCTCAAAATTTAATTGATAATTATATTGTGCCATGGTTAATGATTGACTTCAATGATAAAGTGATTATCTTACCTTGCTCCATTAAGTACCATTGATGCATGATTGTTAGTAGTTAGATTGTGTTTCTCAATGGACCTTGATGACTCATAAATGTTTACGCTTTTTGAATTACTCACGCACATTGTAACAATGTTGATGTGTGATTTCCTAAGTGTTTAGATTAATTGTGTGCATGGTAATGATGTTGAGTTATGTTTAATTCGATATTTATATCATGCACGCTCCTTGGAATAATGTTGATTTATGGTTGATTTCAGTAATTGATTAATCGCACGCCTTGGATTAAAGTAGATGTTTTCTTTTGTGCCTTGAAAATAATTAAAGTTGATTACATTGCGCCTTAACTTATGTCGTTGTATGATTGATTTAGTAATTAAATTCTCTTGCACCTTGGAACTTATGTGACTCTTGATTGTTTATTATAACTCTATTGAGCCCTTGATTATCGTTGATGTTGTTGATCAACATAGTTGGATTTGGACTGATTATGTTAGTGGGATGTAGACACCTCCTTGTTCCTCAGAACAATCGCCAACCCTAAGACCTTAAATGGTCAAAATCAATTGGATGAATCCTGGGCTTGAGTATTGCTTATGTGTCTTGGAGGTCCTAACCTTGAAGGGTAGGTTGGGCGGGTAGATTTTGTTTGTTATATTGTGATGATTTGATCTTGCATCGCCATTTATGTTACCTGTTCATTTGTGTCGTTATATAATACGATGATGTGTTAATTATGTGTCGTTACTAATTTAATTGATGTGTTGGTTATGTCATTATGGATTACGACAATGAGTCACTTGTAATGCCTTTATTATGATGTCTTTGATTAGGCACTGTTGTGATTTATGTGTTGATGTTCAATTCCTAATGCAAATTTTTTTTTTAACCTATTGTGCTTCACTTTTCCTAGTCATATTGGAGGGGACGTTACACATGGTATAAGAGCAGGATCAACCCCGCGACTTGGGATGATTACGCCTTCCACTATATTAAACACTTGATTAATAATTTTTCACTAATTGAATTGAATTGTGTACATGCAGGTAATCATGGTCAGAGGACGTTGCAGAGGCATACGACATGGTGCTAGGAGAGGAGGCGTGATGCCTCTAGTAGAATCCATGCCAGAGGGGTCTAACCCACAAGGAGAATAACAAGTCATTGGAAAAGATCAGATTGTTGTGGGGGATGTGGTAGGGTTGATGAGGTCCTTTCAGAGGATGTCAGAGGCCTTGATTAACCCTCTATATAGAGATGAGGTCAAGGTGCCTATATCCTCTGTGGGTCCATAATGCACCTCAACTGGTATTGGTAGCGTTCATAGAGAACTCGAGAAGGTCAAGTTTCCCGAGTTCTTGGGTGCCACGGATGGTGCAACCACAGAGGCATGGTTGGAGAATATGGCAATGTGATTCTCACTTTGCAACTACACCTCCAACATGAAAGTTTGCATGGTGGTATTTCAGTTGAAGGGGAGCGCTCTTCTATGGTGGAAGACACTCCTGCCACAACTGAACATGGCCATCAAAGACGTGTCATGGGAAATATTCAAGGAGGGGTTCCAGGAGAGGTATTTTTCAAAGTAATCCATTGAGCGCCAAATCAATGAGGTCAACACCTTGCGATAGGGTGGTCGTATGGTGCCTGAGTATGAGGCTTGATTCATGGAGCTGCTTAGGTATGATCCACATATGAACATCGAGAAGATGGAGAAGTATTTTTTAGAGGAATTCATTGAGCTCTAGCTTAATGAGTTTAACGCCTCGCTACAGGGTGGTCGTATGGTGCCCGAGTATGAGGCCTGATTCATAGAGTTGCTTAGGTATGCTCCACATCTGAACACTGAGAATATCAAGGTCAACAAATTGTGCTCGACCTTATCGTCAACATTCGTGTGAAAGTGAGGATCCTAATACCTCAGACGTTACACGATGTAGTCTAGAAGGCCCTCATAGCTGAGAAATAGATGATCAACGAGGATTAGAGCAGGACTCATGTGAGATCAATGATACAAGAGACATCAGGTGTGCAGCAACATAAGACACCAACTAGACATTCATCAAGGTTTTTAGGAACTCCATGAGGATCCACGTTCAAGACACCACGTCGACCAATGCCTCAGCAGCGAACTCCCTATAGAGGACCACAACACCAACAACAAAGACATCTATAGCAACAACTGTCTAGGCCTGTTCAGCAGAATAGACCAGGGTTCCAGGCTGGAGGGCCAACAACTTCTACTTTGGGGACTAGGAGTACTGGACTAAAGATCAGATGCTAGACATGTGGAGAGCCACATTACCTGCACGGTTGTTCGGTTGAGAGGGTCAGGGAAGTCAGGTTAGTTGCACACACTACAGTTGGAGATTTGGGCAAGGCCTACTTGATTCATGCAACGATGAATAATTGTTAGGCCAAGCACCAGTCTACTGTGATCAAAACATCAGGTACCATCACTGACCAAATCTTTAGTATTTTGATAGATCTCGATGCTATAGAGAGATTTATTTCTAGTGTAGCACTAAAAATAATTAAGGTAAAGGAAGTCAAACAAGATGAGTTTAGATACATGGAAATGGCTTCGGGTGCCAAGCAGAAGGCTGGAGGAAAGGTTACAGACTATAGCCTCAACGTGGGATATTTTTTAACGAAGGAAAACCTATATGTCATGATCATAGGATCTTATGACATAGTGATAGATATGGACTGGTTGGAATCGCATGATGCGATATTCAATGGTAATACGAAACAGTTGAGTTTGACCGATGATGAAGGACATAGATGATTGATTGTAGGAAGAAACCAGGGAGTTTCCTTAAGGTTTATTTCTTCCCTACAACTACGGAAGAGAATGCGCAAAGGATGCAATCTATATGCAATCTTAGCATTGAACAACAAGGGCATGGTGGAAGGATTAGAAAACATTTTGGTAGTACGATAGTTTGCAGAAGTGTTCCCAGAAGAGTTACCAGGTTTGTTTCCCAAAAGAGAGATGCAATTTACCATTGACTTAAAAACTGGAACTGAATCGATAGCAAGGATGCCTTATCGAATGTCAACCCCTGAGTTACAGGAGTTGAAAATGCAACTGAAGGAGTTGTTGGACCTAGGACTTATATGTCCAATTGTGTCACCTTGGGGTGCACCTGTTATTTTCATATGGAAGAAGGATGGGTCGTGGAGACTCTGCATTGACTACCGTCAATTGAACAAGGAAATTACCAAGAACCATTATCTGTTGCCAAGAATAGACAATGTGTTTGATCAAATGAAATGTGTGAATCTATTTTCAAAGATAGAATTGAGATTGGGATATCACCAGTTATGGATCAAGGAGGAAGACATTCCTAAGACTGCATTCAAGACAGGGTTCGGGCATTACAAGTTTATCGTTTTATCATTTGGACTAACAAATGCCCCAGGGGTATTTATGAGCTTGATGAATGGGGTGTTCTACGAATACTTGGACAAGTTTTTTCAAGTATTCATTGATGACATATTGATATATTCTCAGACGCCGAAAGAACATGACAAACATTTGTGCTTGGTACTACAGTGTTTACGAGAGAACAAGTTATACGAAAAACTGTCGAAATTCTCATTTTATCAATCAAGGATTCATTACATAGGGCATGTTATCTCCAGTGAGGGCATCATTGTGAATCTAGCGAAGGTAGAGACTATTATGGAATGGATTGTGCCGAAGAACATACCAGAAGTATGTAGCTTCATGGGTTTAGCGGGATATTATCGATGATTCGTCGAAGGTTTTTCGAAGATAGCAAATCCAATTATAGAATTGAAGAAGAAAAACAAGAAGTTTCTATGGACAAAGAAATGCATGGAAGGATTTCGGAGGCTCAAGGAGTTGTTGACGACAACATCGATACTAAAGGTCCCTGACATGGACGAGGAATTATTGGTATGAATAGACGCATCCAAGGAATGCTTAGGTGGAGTCTTGATGCAAGACGGTCGAGTGATCGCTTACATCTCAAGGAAATTAAGAAAGCATGAAGAGAACTACACGACGCAAGATTTGGAGTTATTGGCCATTGTGTATGCCCTGAGAGTGTGGATACACTACATGATTGGATGAAAATTAAAACTAAAGACAGACCATTGTGGTTTGCAGCACATTTTTATGCAAAGTGACTTGAATGCGTGACAAAGGCATTGGTCAGAACTACTTAGTGAGTATGATTTTGATATTACCTACATAAAAAAAATAATGAACAGAGTGGCAGATGCGTTGAGTCAGAGACCACACATATTTTTGGTGATACCTCTTCAGACCAATATTCATGAAAATATTCTAACTATACAACACGACGATGACTGGTATAAAGAGGTTAAGGAAAATATTGGACAAGACACCATGTTGGCACCAAAATTTGAGGGATTTATTGTGGACAACGACAGATTAATGAGGTATAATAACCAGATTTACGTACCGCCTAACGATGAATTGAGAAGTTTGATATTAAGTGATGCTCATAGATAAGTGTACATCGCTCATCAAGAGTCATGAAGATGAGGGAAGACCTTAAGCCCTTATTCTTCTATAAAGGAATGAAGGAATACATAGTAAAATATGTGGCGAGATGTCTAGAATGTCAACAAGTGAAGGTTGAACATAGAAATCCAGCATGATTACTACAACCACACACTATTCCATAATCGAAATGGGAGGTCATTTCGATGGACTGTATTGTTGTATTATCGTTGACGGCAAGGAGGCACGAGTCGATTTTCATGGTAGTTGACACTCTGACGAAGAGTGCACATTTTATTCATGTGCATACGATGTATCAGGCGCCAACCATTGCTAGAGTTTTTATCAGCGATATTGTGAGATTGCATGGTGTTCCCAAAAGGATCATAACTGATCAAGGATTGGTGTTTAAAAGATGATTTTGGACTATTTTCTAAGAGGCCTTGGGAACCCAACTTAACTTTAGTAAAACTTATCACCCTGAGACAAAATGGAAAACAAAAATAACGAACCAAATATTGGAGGATATGTTGTGTATGTACTTGATGGACCAACGAAAGAATTGGGAAGATTCCTTGCCACTGGTAGAGTTTGTGTACATCAATAGCTATCAAAGCACCATTAATATGGTGCCATTTGAGTTTCTTTACAGGCGACTGTGTCAGACACCTTTGAGATGTGATCGAATTGAGGATAGGGTCCTGGTAGGACCAGAAGCGATCCAAGAAATGGAAGAACAAATAAAAACGATAAGACAAAGGATTAAAGAAGCACAAGATAGACAAAAGAGTTATGTCGATTCTCATCGCATTGACCGTAGTTATGAAGTTTGTGATTGATTCTTCATGCGAGTGAAACCGCACAAGAGTTCGATCAAGTTTGGAAGGGGTGCTAAAATCTCTCCTAGGTTTGTGGGATGTTTCGAAGTTGTGGAAAGGAAAGGTCTTGTGGCCTATAGACTAACCTTGCCTGATTGTTTGAGGCGTATGCACGATGTTTTCCATGTTTCTATTTTGAGACATTATGGTAGTGATCCTACACATGTGATTGACATGAGTTCCTTGCATGTGTCGAACGAGGGTGCACTCACGGTGGAGCCAATCCGCATTCTAGACCATCACATTCGAAAACTMCGGTGTCGAGAAATCAATCAGGTCAAGGTACAGTGGGACAATTTTAGTCCACACTTGGCTACCTGGGAGAATGCATATGATATGCGGTAGCAGTTTCCATTTTTGTTTGATAGTTAGACATTTATATCTTGTCAGATGCTTTATTTACTGCATTTATCTACTGTGAAACTTTGAGACGAAATTTAAAACAAGAGGGGGTGTATGTAACATATCTTTCTTGCAAGAACATGTTATTGAGTTATTCTTTTAGGACACTTGTGTGCAAGTGATCCAGTTTCAGTATATGGATTTCTATTCTCTTATGGATTCTTATGATGATGTTGATGGATTATGATGTTATGTTATTGGATTTCTATATATTGACAGATGCTATTGACGATCTTCCCCTGAGTGTGCAGGACACTTGACAGATTGAGGATGTTGATGGCATCAATGGACCTCCTTGGACTCTAGATCGATTCAGGGAGTTGATTGTTTTGGTTTGAGTATTTTTTTTATGCATATGTGACATATGATCGGGTATATAATTATGTTGTTTATGGATCATTGAAATTGTTTCATTGATGGATGCAGGCTGACAATTGCTTGTTAATTTGACTCACATAAGGAGTAAAGGAGTCATGCACAACAACCATATATTGAGGGAGAGGTGTGGCAACAGCCTTGTTGCATCCTACTAGCACTCCCTTTGTGGCTCGAATTGTAGGTTAACTATTACCTAGTTCGAGAGATCCACGATGCCGTGAGGGTAGACTGAGAATGTCTCTCACAAAGATTCTAAAGGGCATGCAATAATGCAGGGTCCTTATTCCTTAGAGGCCCTTAGTCTCTCACAAGTCGTCTAAATGGAGTATTGACTCCAAGGGTTGGAAAACTACCAAAACCAGTCAAAGGCGAGTGAAACCCTTGGAGCATGTAGTGTTTATTGAAGGGCACATCGTGTAATTAAAATTGAATCAAAGGTGAGTGGCACCCTTGGGGCATAGAGTGTGTATTGAAGGGCACATCATGGTGTTTAAAAAAAAATGAGTCAATGAATCTAGGTGGCCTAGAAAAATTGAGCGAATGTTAAACCTTATAAAATCTTGAGCACCTGCCAAATTAATTAATTGATTAATTAATTAACTAAACAATGACTTTAATAAGCATAATCCCTAAGGGTCTAGGCGTTTGCAAATAAATATTTAGCTAAAGCCTAAGTCTAAGTGAGTGAGAAGACTAAAAACTAAATTTTTAAATTAAATGATGAGGGGATGAAATAAATCAAATTAAGAATCAATGAAAATAAAAATAAATCCTGAGGAGTGATTAATACACTTGTGAAAGTAAATACCAAATTAGAATTTAAAATGAGAAAGGAATAAAGCATAAAGATGTGTAAGCATAGAAAGGTATCTAGAGTCTAGTCTACCTAGAGAACTTTCCTAATTTAAGCACAATTCAATTTTAGAAAGGCATAAGTCATTAAATGGAAAATAAAGGGAATAAAGGGACAACTAGGAGTGATTTTAGGATGGGTGAAGGAAACTGACATTTAAATTAATTAAATTGTGGATCTATTGGTGCAACTAAGGGAACGAGTGACAAGTGTATAGGGGGGATAATTCCTAATTAAATTAAAAAACAAATGAATTAAATGTGCAAATGGAAAGTTGTCACTAAGAAAAATTCTATAAAAGAAATGTCTGAGAGGAGGAATGGGGAGGGACAGGTTATGAGTAAGGTTATGCTATAGAAATTCTGACTGGTTTTACTTGTGAGAATTGGGACACCCAGCTCGAGTGAGAGAGTGGTAGCTCTACCTTACGAGGCGAGCTAGGAGCTAGAGTATTCTGGTTGTGTTTGTGTATGGCCCCTTTGCGGATTGGAGGGATAAGTTGGAAGAAGAGTACCCCTAGCGTTGGATGGGAGGTACCAGTGAAGTCTTCAGGGTTAGCAAGTGGGGAGCTAGACGGAGCGCAAGTGTGAGAGAACATCTTCGACTTCTCGTCGCCGGCTATGGTATTTTATTGAGTATTGTATTGTATTTAGATTTGATATGTAAAAGATTTAAACTTATCTAAATGGACATTGGTTCCGCCATTTTTTTTCTAAGGGATGTCATTAGAATATAGATGGTCCATGCAGTTTTTGTAAGATGTATATAGAGTAAAATGGTTCTATAGTTTTTTAATTGATTCTGAATCTTTATGTGTTGATCTCTGGGTTATATTCTATTCGGGTTTTTTTTATCTCTGATTTTTCTCCCTCAGCAACCTTGTATAGATGTTTTCCCTAAACGTTGTTGTCCTCATTTCACCTTTGGATAATTAAAATTTCTCCCAAACTTGAGCTCCCTCCTGGAGTTTTATCTCTTGAATTTATATCTGCGATTTTTGGATGATATAACCTCTGTGTTTTCAACTATTTACCTCTACGGTTTTTGGATGATATAACCTCTGCGTTTTCAACTATTATCCTCTACGAATTTTATGGGAAATTTATCCCAGCGATTTTGCCACTCATTAACCCTGCAATTTTCATTTCCAAATCTCTGTGAATAGCATGCAAATTCTACAATTTTATGGGTGCCTTAACCGTGTGATTTTCCTTTCCAAATATCTCTGAATAGCATGCAAACTCTGTGAGTTTATAGGTGCCTTAACCATGCGATTTTCCTTTCCAAACCCCTGTGATTTCCTTTAATCTCTCTGTGATGGCATACTTTTTTTGCAATTTTTATGAGTAATATAAACCCATGCGGTTTCCTTTAATTTCTCTATGATGTCACACTTTTCTGTGAATTTTTATGAGTAATATAAACCCATGCAACTTCCTTTAAGTTCTTTGCAATGGCATACTTTTTCTGCATTTTTTATGAGTAATATAAACCCATGCGACTTCCTTTAAGTTCTCTATGATGGCATGCCCTTGCTACGAATTTTTATGGGCACTGTATCCTTGTGTTTTTCCCTTTGAAAGACTCAACATTTCCTTTATTTATTCCATGCAACTTAATCTTAAAGCTCAACAATTTTTACCAGAATTCACCATGTGTTTTTACCAGAATTCACCATGCGTTTTACACTAGAAATTCACCATGTGTTTTACACCGGAATTTACCATGCGTTTTACACTAGAATGTGTTTTACCTGCGAATTGCCCAATAGGGAGAATCTCGGTGCATTATTTTCCTAAGACCCTCTGCGTTTTTCCAGGATATAGTTAGCCAAGGTTTACTCAAACGTTTTTGAAAATCATCTATGTCTATGGCATTTATTTTCACCCAGAATTAGTGTCCCTCCTGGCATTGAAGAATGGACAAGGAACAATGGTGAAATCTATTTTGATTTTTTAATTAATAAATCTGTATAGTTTTCTCGAAGGAGAGGAAAGAAAAGAAAAAGTGAAATGGTATGGTATATGTAGAAAACGTTGATCTTTTATATTTTTCCTTTTTAATTTAATGATTTTAGAAATTTATTTTAATATTTTTGTTAAAATTGTAAATTTGGATTAATGAAGTTGTTGTTTTCAATGTAAAGATGAATTTAGCACTCTTCAATATTTTTATTGCAATTTAATTCAAATTTGCAATTTCAGATTTTTGATAGATTTTAGACCAAAAATGTCAATTTAATTTCATGTTATTTTGAGTTACAATAGAATGTGCCACTATTATTTATTCAATGTATTTATTTTAATAATGGTAAATTTTTATTGTATAATTATAATGATACTTGAAAGAGTGATATTTTAATGGTACATAAATATAGTGATGTATAGAGAGGTTGTGGAAAGCTAAGATGTAGTTAGATATATTMTATTTAACCTAGATAGATCACTTTTAAGATAGAAAGATGAATTACTTAAGGATTGTTTTTATGAAGATAAATTGGTGGATCCCATGGTGCCTTGAAATCATTGTGACGCCTGATTAATTTGTTAATTAATTTACCTGTGCGCCTTAAAGAAAGTTGATGAGTGATTGGTTGTAACTATTTTCATGCACCCTGAAATTAATAGATTAGATTACTTTTTGTGCCTCAAAATTTAATTGATAATTATATTGTTCCATGGTTAATGATTGACTTGAATGATAAAGTGATTACCTTACCTTGCGCCATTAAGTACCATTGATGCATGATTGTTAGTAGTTAGATTGCATTTCTCAATGGACCTTGATGACTGATAAATGTTTATGCTTTTTGAATTACTAGTGTGCATTGTAACAGTGTTGATGTGTGATTTCCTAAGTGATTATACTAATTGTGTTCATGGTAATGATGTTGATTTATGTTTAAATCAATATTTAGATCATGCGCGCACCTTGGAATAATGTTGATTTATGGTTGATTTTTGTAATTGATTAATCATGTGCCTTGGAGTAAAGTAGATGTTTTCTTTCATGCCATGAAAATAAATAAAGTTGATTACATTGTGCGTTAACTTATGTCGTTGTATGATTGATTTAGTAATTAAATTATCTTGCGCCTTGGAATTTATGTGACGTTTGATTTTTTATTAGAAATTTATTGCACCCTTGATTATCGTTGATGTTTTTTATCAACATAGTTGGTTTTGGACTTGATTGTGTTAGTGGGATGTAGACACCTCCTTGTTCCTCAGAAGAGTCGTCGGCCCTGAGACCTTAAATAGTCAAAATTAATCGGATGAATACTGGGCTTGAGTGTTGATTATGTGTCTTGGAGGTCCTAACCTTGCAGAGTAGGTTGGGCGGGTAGTTTCTCTGTGTTATATTGTGATGAGTTGATCTTGCATTGCCATTTATGTTACTTGTTGATTTGTGTCGTTATCTAATGCAATGATGTGTTAATTATGTGTTGTTACTAATTTGATTGATGCATTGGTTATGTCGTTATGGATTACGACGATGAGTCACTTGTAATGCCTTTATTATGATGTCTTTGATTAGGTGTTGTTGTGATTAATGTGTTGATGTTAAATTCCTAATGAAATTTTTTTTTTTACCTATTGTGCTTTGTTTTTCTTAGTCGTAATGGAGGAGACGTTACATATGGTATCAGAGCAGGTTCAACCCCATGACTTGGGATAATTACACCTTCCACTATATTAAAAACTTGATTAATAATTTATAGCTAATTTAATTGAATTGTGTACCTACAGGTAATCATGGTTAGAGGACATTGCGGAGGAAGACAATGTGGTGCTAGTGGAGGAGGCGCGACACCTCCAGTATCATTCATGCCAGAGGGTTCTAACCTACAGAGGACCACAACACCAGCAACAACGTTGTCTGAAGAAACAACAATATAAGAATGTTCAGTAAAACAGACCAGGGTTCTAGGATGGAGGACCATCAACTTCTACTTCGGGGACCAGGAGTACTGGACAGAAGACGAGATGTTGGACATGTGGAGAGCCATGTTACCAATGCGACGATCCAATTGAGAGGGCCAGGGAAGTTGGGTTAGTCGCACACACTACAGTTGGATATTTGGGAAAGGCCCACTGGATTCATGCAGTGGTGAATAACCGCTAGGTCGAGCACAAGTCTATTGTGCTTGAGATGCTAGGTACCATTGTTGACCAGACCTTTAGTATTTTGATAGATCCCGGTGCTACAAAGAGCTTTATTTATGGTGTAGTGCTAAAAATAATTAAGGCAAAGGCAGTTGAACAAGACGATTTTAGCTATGTGGAAATCGCTTCGGGTGCTAAGCAGAAGGTTGGAGGAAAGTTTACGAACTATAGCCTCAACCTGGAAGATTTTGTAATGAAGTCCAACCTATACATTATGATATTAGGATCTTATGACATCGTGATCGATATGGACTGGTTGGAATCGCATGATGCGATACTCAACTGTAAGATGAAATGGTTGAGTTTGACCGATGATGAGGCAAAAAGATGAGTGATTGTAGAAAGAAACCGGGGAGTTTCCTTAATGTTCATTTTTTCCCTATAGCTACAGAAGAAAATGTGCAAAGGATGAAAGCTATATGCAATCTTAGTGTTGAATGACAAGGGCATGGAGAAAGGATTAGAAAACCTTACGATAGTACAAGATTTTTTGGACGTGTTCCCAGAAGAGTTACCAGGTTTGTCGCCAGAAAGAGAGATGGAATTCACCATCGACTTAAAAAATGGAACTGAACCGATAGCAAGGATTCCTTATCAGATGTCGACCCCTGAGTTACATGAGTTGAAAATACAACTGAAGGATTTATTGGACCTAGGACTTATACGTCCAAGTGTGTCACCTTGGGGTGCGCCTGTTATTTTCATACGGAAGAAGGATGGGTCGTGGAGACTCTGCATTGACTACCATCAATTGAACAAGGCAACGATCAAGAACCAATATTTGTTGCCAATAATAGACAATTTGTTTGACCAAATGAAAGGTGTGAATGTGTTTTCAAAGATCGACTTGAGATCAGGATATCACCAATTATGGATCAAGGAGGAAGAAATTCCTAATACCGCATTCAAGACGAGGTCCATTCATTACGAGTTTATCATTTTATCATTTGTACTGACAAACGCCCCAGGGGTATTTATGAGCGTGATGAATGGGGTGTTCCACGAATACTTGGACAATTTTGTTCAAGTATTCATTGACGACATATTGATATATTCTCAGATGATGGAAGAACATGATGAACATTTGCGTGCTTGGTACTATAGTGTTTATGAGAGAACAAATTATATGGGAAACTGTCGAAATGCTCATTTTATCAATCGAGGATTCATTACTTGGGGCATGTTATCTCGAATGAGGACATCACTGTGGATTGAAAGAAGGTAGAAGATATTATGTAATGGACTGCACCGATGAACATACTAGAAGTACGTAGCTTCATGGGTTTAGCAGTATATTTTCGAAGGTTTTTCGAAGGTAGAAAATCTGATTACGGAATTGCAGAAGAAAAACAATAAGTTTGTATGGACAGAGAAATGCACGGAAGCATTTTGAAGGCTTAAGGAGTTGTTGATGACAACATCGATGCTAAAGGTCCCTGACATGGATGATAACTTCTTGGTATGCACAGACAAATCCAAGGAAGGCTTAGGCGGAGTCTTGATGCAAGACGGTTGAGTGATCGCTTACATATCAAGGAAATTAAGAAAGCATGAAGAGAACTACACGACGCATGATTTGGAGTTATTGGCCATTGTGTATGCCTATAGAGTGTGGAGACACTACTTGATTGGACGAAAATTCAAACTAAAGACAGACCACTATGGTTGGCACCACATTTTTACACAAAGTGACTTGAATGCGCGACAAAGTCGTTGGTCAGAATTGCTTAGCGAGTATGATTTTGAGATTACCTACATAAAAGGAACAATGAACAGAGTGGCAGATGCATTGAGTCAGAGACCACACATATTTTCAGTGATACTTCTTCATATGAATCTTCATGAAAATATTCTAACTATACAACACAACAATGACTAGTATAAAGAGGTTAAGGAAAATATCAGACAAGAAACCATGTTGGTACCAAAATTTGAGGGATTTATTGCAGACAACGAAGGATTAATGAGGTATAATAACTGGATTTATGTACTGCCTAATGATGAATTGAGAAGTTTGATCTTAAGCGAATCTCATAGAGCAATGTACATGGCTCATCCAGGAGTCACGAAGATGAGGGAAAACCTTAAGCCCTTATTCTTTTGGAAAGGAATGAAGGTGGACATAGTCAACTATGTGGCAAGATGTATAGAATGTCAGCAAGTGAAGGTTGAACATGCATTTGGCAGGATTACTACAACCACACGCTATTCTGGAATCAAAATGGGAGGTCATTTCGATGGACTTTATTGTTTGATTGTCGTTGATGGCAAGGAGGCACGACTCGATTTTCGTGGTAGGTGACACTCTGATGAAGAGTGCACATTTTGTCCCTTTGCATATGATGTATCAGGCGCAAGACATTGCTATATTTTTTATCAACAAGATTGTGAGATTGCATGGTGTGCCTAAAAGGATCATATCTGATCAAGGATTGGTGTTTACAGGATGATTTTGGACTAGTTTCCAAGAGGCCTTGGGAACCCAACTTAAATTTAGTACATCTTATCACCATGAGATAGATGGGAAGACAAAAATAATGAACCAAATATTGGAGGATATGTTGTGTATGTACGTGATGGATCAACAAAAGCATTGGGAAGAGTTATTGCCACTAGTAGAGTTTGCATACAACAACAACTATCAAAGCACCATCAAGATGGTTCCATTTGAGTTTCTTTGCGGGCGACCATGTCAAATGCCTTTGAGATGGGATTGAATTGAGGATAGGGTCCTGGTAGGACCAGAAGCAATCCAAGAAATGGAAGAAAAAATGAAAATGATAAGAGAAAGGATTAAAGAAGCGCAAAATCGAAAACATAGTTATGTCGATGTGCATTGCGTTGACCGTAGTTATGAAGTTGGTGATCGAGTCTTCTTGCGGGTGAAACTGCAAAAGAGTTCGATCAAGTTTGGAAGGGGTGCTAAACTCTCTCCTAGTTTTGTGGGACCTTTCGAAGTTGTGGAAAGGAAAGAGCTTGTGGCCTATTGACTAGCCTTTCCTGATTCTTTGAGGCGTATGCATGATGTTTTCCATGTTTCTGTTTTGAGACATTATGTTAGTGATCCTACACATGTGATTGACATGAGTTCCTTGCAGGTGTCAGACGAAGGTGCACACATGGTGGAGCCAATCATCATTTTGGACCAACGCATTCGACAACTACAACGTCAAACATTTGATCAGGCCAAGATCTAATGGGACAATTTTAGTCCACACTCAACTACCTGGGAGGACGCATATGATATGCACCAACAATTTCCATTTTTGTTTGATAGTTAGACATTTAGATCTTGTCATATGCTTTATTTACTGCATTTATATACTGTGAAACTTCGAGACAAAGTTTAAAACAAGAGGGGGTGTATGTAACATCCCTCTCTTGCGAGCACATGTTATTGACTTATTCTTTGAGGACACTTGCGTGCAAGTGATCCAGTTTCAGTATATGGATTTATGTTTTCTTATGGATTCTTATGATGATGTTGATTGATTATGATGTTATGTTATTGTATTTATATGTATTGACAGATTATACTGACAATTTTCCCCTGAGTGTGTAGGGAACTTGATAGATTGAGGATGTCAATGGCATCAATGGACCTCCTTGGACTCCGGATCAAGTCAGAGAGTGGATTGTATTGGTTTGAGTATTTCCTTTATGCATATGTGACATATGATTGGGTATATTAAGATGGTGTTTATGGATCATTGAAAACATTTTGTTGATGGATGCAGTTGACGATTTCTTGAAAATATGACTCACATAAGGAGTAAAGGAGCCATGCACAACGACCAAATATTGAGGGAGAGGTTTGGCAGCAACCCTGTCACAACCTACTTACACACCCGTCCTGGCTCGAATTTTAGGTTAACGATTACCTAGTTCGAGAGATTCATGATGTCGTCAGAGCAGTCTGAGACATTCGCCCACGAATATTCTAAGGGGCACACAATAAGGCGGGGTCCTTATTCCTAAGAGGTCATTAGTCTCTCACAAGTCAACTGAATGGAGTATTGACTCCAAGGGTTGGACAACTACCAAAACCTGTCAAAGGCGAGTGGCACCCTTGGAGCACGTAATGCGTCTTGAAGGGAACGTCATGTAATTAAAATTGAATCAAAGGCGAGTGGAACCCTTGGAGCATGGAGTGTGTCTTGAAGGGAACGTCGTGGTGTTTAAAAAAAATGAGTCAATGAATCTAGGTGGCCTAGAAAAATTCAGCGAATATTAAACCTTATAAAATCTTGAGCACATGTTGAATAAATTAATTGATTAATTAATTAAATAAAGAATGAATTTAATAATCATAATCCCTAAGGGTCTAGGTGTTTGCAAATAAATATTTAACTAAATCCTAATTCTAAGTGAGTGACAAGACTAAAAACTAAAATTTTAAATTAAATGATGAGGGGATGAAATAATCAAATTAAGAATCAATGAAAATAAAAATAAATGCTAAGGAATGATTAATACACTTGTGCAAGTAAATACCAAATTAGAATTTAAAATGAAAAAGGAATAAAGCATAAAGATCTGTAAGTATAGAAAGATATCTAGACTCTAGTCTAACTAGAAAACTTTCCTAATTTAAACACAACTAAGTTTTAGAAAGGCGTAAGTCATTAAAAGTGAAATAAAGGGAATAAAGGGACAACTAGGAGTGATTTTAGGAGCGCTTTTAGGATGGGTGAAGGAAATTGACATTTAAATTAATTAAATTGTGGATTTATTGGTGCAACTAAGGGAACGAGTGACAAGTGTATGGGGGGGATAATTCCTAATTAAATTTTAACAAAAAATGAATTAAATGTGCAAATGGCAAGTTGTCACTAAGAAAAATTCTATAAAAGAAATGGCTAAGAGGAGGAATTGGGAGGGACTGATTATGAGTAAGGTTATGCTATAGAAATTTTGACTGGTTTTACTTGTGGGAGTTGGGACACCTAGCTCGAGAAAGAGAGTGGTAGCTCTACCTTGCGAGGCAAGTTGGGAGCTAGAGTATTCTAGTTGTGTTTGTGCGTGGCCCATTTGCAGCTCGGGGGGCTAAGGGGGAAGAAGAGTACCCCTATCGTTGGTTAGGAGGTATCGGTGAAGTATTCATGGTTAGAAAGCAGGGATCTAGATGGAGTGCAAGTGCGGGAGAACATCTTCGACTTCTCGTCGTCGGCTATGGTATTTTATCGAGTATTGTATTGTATTCATATTTGAGATGTAAAATCTTTAAACTTTGTTGAATGGACATTGGTTCCGACATTTGTTTTTCTGAGGGATTTCATTAGAATATAGATGGTCCATGCAATTTTTGTAAGATGTATATAGAGTAAAATGGTTTTGCAATTGTTTAATGGATTTTAAATATCTGTGTGTTGATGTCTAGGTTCTATTCTATGAGTTTTTTTTATCTCTGATTTTTCTCCCTTAGCAACCTTGTACAGATGTTTTCCTGGGAAGTTTCTATCTTGTTTCACCTATGCATAATTAAAATTTCGCCCAAACTTGAGCTCCCTCCTGGAATTTTATCTCTTGGATTTATCTCTACGATTTTTGGATGATATAACCTCTAAGTTTTCAACTATTTACCTCTGCGATTTTTGGATGATATAACCTCTGTGTTTTCATCTATTCTCCTCTCCGAATTTTATGGAAAATTTATCCCAACGATTTTACCACTCATTAACCCTACAATTTTCCTTTCCAAATCTTTGTGAATAGCATGCAAACTCTATGAGTCTATGGGTTCCTTAACCCTATGATTTTCCTTTCCAAATATCTATGAATAACATGCAAACTCTACGAGTTTATGGGTGCCTTAACCCTATGATTTTCCTTTCCAAATCTTTGTGAATAGCATGCAAACTCTGGGATTTTATGGTTGCCTTATGTTAGGATATTTAGACACTTAGGAGTTAGTTAAGATCTACTTGGTCTAATATGTCATTAGGTAAAAGTGTGTTTCTTAGTGTGTTTTCTTAGTATGCATTAGTTTGCATTTGTAGTTAGGAAATCTGACGGTCACGATATGTTCTCGACATAGAGTGATCCGATGGTTCATAATATCCTCGATCTTAACGACCATTGATCTGTGGCTTAACACCCGATTGGTCCACGATCTCTATTTAAAGAGAATGGAGGGTCATTTGTCGATGATCGATTGTGAGAAAATCTCTTGTAAAATCTCTCTGTAATCTCTTTCTTTTCATTAATAAATTGCTCCAAAGGCCACGTTGGTTGGGGCCGTGAATGTTTCCCTGTAGGGGTTTTACCATGTGAAAACATTGGTGTGTTGATCTTTGATATGGATATGTGAGTGGTTACTAAAGGCGTTCATCCTATGTTGAAATACTTGTGTTGTCGAACATGGTATGAGAGCTTGTTTGAAGACCCGCTCCTGTTGTAGATCGAGATCGTGAAGCCAAGTTGACTCATCTCCATTTTCTATCATTTATGTACATTTATGGGCTAAGAGGACTATTTGATTGCATTCGGAGCGCTCGTTTCAGTTGGGTACACTTTTTGTTTCATTCGAAAAGGTTTATGTTTGCCTAAGATACAACCACTATAGTCAGATCCGGAGGTATAAAACTTGAATACACATTTTTAAAATTGTTGTAGAGTAGTATTTTGATTTTATTTCGGTTTTGTTTTATTTATTTACGGCTTTCTAATCTTTTAGATTTTCATATGTTATTTTCCCCGTGCCCTGTGCGATCTCGGAAAATCAGAAATAGATAGGAAAATGTGCATCTTCTAGTTAATCTAACCAAGATCTAACCCTTGTTGTCATCGAGAAGCGAAATTTTTTTCTTGTGTGAAAAGAGATTTTTTTTTAGCATGCTCTCCAAGGCCATCTTCAACAACAACAACAACACTCCTGATCCTCCTTCTGAACATTACAACATGTTTTGCTAGACCATTTCGTTAAAATTTTCCTTATTAAGTAAAAGGTCTTGAGTTCAAGTCTCTCTTTTGTTACCTTTTTTGAAAAAGTTCATGCTAAAGTGTAAAGTGTATTTCACTTCAAGTATAAAAGTGAATCACTATAAGTAGCTTTAATATTTTATTTTAGAGTTATTTATTTTGCATGCAGTTTTTCTCTTATAAGGTAACTTCATTGTAAAAGTGATCTCCACTTCTCTTTATAAAAGTGGGTCACTTCATAAAGCAACTTATACTATCACGTGGTCATTTGGTTACCGTTTATGCCTTTTTTAAAAGGGGCATAACTCTCACATCAGAAGTCTGTTTTTGGTGCGGTTTTTTTTTAAACCGCATAAATTTTTGAGCTCTTTCCATCCAGATCGTTAGTTTCAGTTTTTAAATCCATATTATATGCATATTTAATATGGCTTCTACAAATAATGTCTTGCTTACCAGCAACAACTACTTCCATTGGAAATCTCATATGGGAGATTTATTAAGAAGTAAAGGCTTGTACCAGATTACCTTGGGAAAGAAAAAATAACCCACTGATGATGATAAGAAATTCAAATGGACTAATAGGAGTGATGAAGCACGTGGACTAATTAGAATGTCCATCTCTCCTGATTTAAGGTACCACATTCAAGACATTGATGACCCCGAAGAAGATTGGGAAAAGATTGAATCTGTGTTTGGTAAACTCAATATTATTCGAGCACAACAGTTAGAAAATTAAATACTAACCTTGAGTCCAAGTGATTTTTCTTGCCCTGGAGACTATATATCTAAGCTTAAAACACTAAGAATTTTATGTGAAGAATGTGAGATAAAAATGAAGGAAAAGTGTTGCATCTATCTTATTCTTTCTAAGCTAGGTAGTGCATATTCTGTGTTTGTATCTACCTTTTATGCCATGAGAGAGTCTCTAGGGAAAGCTTATGAAAAACCCACTCTTGAGTCCTTTTGTGATGCTTTGATTAGAGAGGAAGATAAGCTTGTACAACTTGGAGTGATCAACACTGTAGGTACCTCCAACAAAGCCCTAGTTGCCCAGTAGAAAGATAAACCCAAGTATCCCAAGAAGTAGCGTCCTCGCTACAACAACAAGCAACAAAAGGGTCCCAACCCCACTCAAACAGCTTCTGCTCCTAATGGTGACAAAGGAGAAAAATATAAAAGTAAGAATACTAACAGACATTGCAAATTTTGTGATAAAGATCGTCATGATGAGTCCAAATGTTTCAAGAGGATGGCAGTTTTAGAAGCAGCGATGAAGAAGCACAACATTAGTATTGATTCTACTTCTTCTTTTTCTTCTCATGGACATGCACTTTATGCTTCTGGTTTCTCCTTCAATACAAATTCTACTTCTACTTCTACTTCTACTTCTACTTCTGATGAGTGGCTTATTGATTCTGGAGCATCTTATCATATGGCTAAGGATAGAGCCATATTTTCCACTCTGAATTAATGTAACACTAAGAAAATATTTGTTGGTGATGATAGATCTCTTAGTGTTGAAGGATCTAGAATAGTTCAAGTAGAAAATGGTCATTTCAATGATGTATTATGTGTTCCAAGTCTTTCTTGTAACCTTCTATCAATCTATCAAATCACTCATTCAGGTGAAGGTAAAACCATAGAGTTTTCACCTCACCAAGTTGTAATCAAGAATCTAAAAGATCCTAAGCATGTTCTTGCAACTGGAATTGTTGATGATATTATTGGGTTGTACAAATTTGACAACTTTGGGTTATCTTCTCTTTCAACAGTTTGTGTTGCTCATAGCGATGACTTGAGAAAACTTTGGCATGAGCGGTTTGGTCATCTAAACTATCGCTCATTGCAGCAACTATGTAATCAATAGATGAAGATTGGTCTTCCTCTTGTTTCATGTAGAGATGGTGTTTGTGCCGGTTGTGTTCTCGACAAACATCATCGGGACAGTTTTGACAAACGTGCCTCTGGGCATGCCTCAGGTCCTTTGCAACTTGTTCACAGTGATTTGTGTGGTCCACTTTCTTCTCCTTCTTTTTCTGGGTGCAAGTATTTCTTAACTTTCATTGATGACTTTTCCAAACGTACTTGGGTTTACTTCTTAAAACTTAAAAGAGAAGTTTTTGACAAGTTTTTGGCCTACAAGGCCCTTGTAGAAAAGCAATCTGGACATCAAATTCAAAGGTTAAGAACAGATAATGGAGGCGAATATGTGAACAATAATTTTACAAGTTACTACACTACACAGGGAATCCAAATGCAACACATTGTTCCATATACACCACAACAAAATGGTGTTGTTGAGAGAAAGAACCGCACATTAAAAGAAATGGTTAATTGTATGATCCAATCTAAGGGATTAAGTCTAAAGTATTGGGCGGAAGCCATCAACTGTGAAAATCACATAATAAATCTCACTCCCACAAAGGATCTTAAAAATATAACACTGGAAGAAGCTTGGACTAAAATTAAACCAGATGTAAATCACTTCTGTGTATTTGGTAGTATAGCATGGGCTCACATTCCTAATGAGAAAAGGAAAGCATTGCAGCTTAAAAGTGAGAAGTGTATATTTGTTGGTTATTATGAAGATGTCAAAGGTTACAGACTTCTTCAATCACATTACAATGAAATTATTATTAGAAGAGATGTTAAATTTGATGAAAATATCTTGGACTACGAGCCTAATTCGACATTTGTGACTTCTTTGGACTACGAGCCTAATTCCGAGATTGTGCCTTCTTTGGCCTGCGAGCCATCTTTGACATTTGTGCCTTCTTCTGATCTAGTTTCTTCTTCAGATGATGATAGTGAGGATGAAAATTCACCTCTGCCTGCTCACCCTCCTCCATATGAGTCCTTTGAACTTGAACTAGCACTAGTTCCACCACTTCCTATATGGGTATGTTCAACACAAGAAGCGGTTGGTAGTCTTGTCGGTGATCCTTCAGATCAGTGTCAAACACATTCATAGTTCCAGCGAGCCTCTTTTCTTTTGGCTCAAGTTTCAAAGACTCATGATCCAGAAACATTTGCAGAAGCTTCAAGTCATCCATATTGGGATACAACAATGAATGAAGAGTATCGTTCCTTAATGGAAAAAGATACTTGGGATCTTGTACCTCTTCCAAAAGGAACAAAAATTTTCATATGTAAATGGGTATACAGAACTAAGTATGCATCAAATGGAAGCGTTGAAAGACACAAGGCTCGGTTAGTTTCCAAAGGATTTTCCCAAGTTGAAGGAATTGACTATCATGAAACATTTTCCCCTGTATCCAAAATGAATTCTATCCGCCTTGTTCTTTCCCTTGACACCTCACATAATGTTGGCAAATATTTAACAGATAGCGCATGCTTGTATGCTTGTCATTGATGGCAAGTAAAACAATGAAGATGGCATGAGTACAAAAAGTATGTAATAGATGGGCATTATGAGAAGACGCTGCAGAGAAGATTCGAATAAGCTCAGAAGAGATAGTGCAAAGGATTGTTAGCAGATCATCGATGGCAAGATCAGAGTAAGCAGAACAAAGTAAGCTCGATAGGAGAAGCAACATTTCTGATCGTTGGATCGCATTTAAATTCCCGAAAGAAGGAGGACCGTCAAATCTGATTGTAGACAAGAAGAATGCATAGAAGAGGAGGAAAGATCTCAGGCATCAGATCTGAGCATAAGTTTCGACCATCATTGGATCAGGGAGAACCTGAACATTCATTAAAGTGCAAGGAGAAGCGGGTATACAAAATCCCTAAAGAAGGAGGACCGTCCATCTACGGGCAGGACACATGGACACAGATCAACATTTCACTGACTGGAAAGTCAAAGGTATGAAATGCTCCAGCCTTTCACCTCTCGAACTCGCGATATGCGAAATCGAGAAATAATCTCAACCGTTAGATTGAGGCCAAATATGGACCATTGATTAGGCACAACGAAGGCTCGTAGAGTTGCGAAGTCTCGATAAAATCTTGACCATTAAGGGACGTGTGGCAGAAGATCAAAGCATGTCAAAGACTCCATTTTGGGGTTTCACGAATCACGACTTGGAGAGGCAAGAAACAATACCACAAGAATGCCGAAATCATGAAATGCGAAATCATGAAATGATCTGAGCCGTCGGATCAAGGGTTGATTGGGACCTTTGATCCCACACCATTTCGGAGTTTCACAGATCGGTAGTTGGAAGCGTCAAGAACATTCACCACAGGAATGTCGAAATCGCAATATGATCTGAGTCGTTGAATCAAGATCAGATCTGGACCATCGAATCATAGGACAAGTGGCAAGCGATTGGAATTTCATTGACTTGGAGTCAACAGAGCATGGTGTGGAAACTCACAAAATATAAAGCACCTTTTGGCACAGCCTATGGTCACCGTCGGTGGTCACAAGAAGGGAAGGAGTCAGTTCAGATAAGCTCCATTTCGGGGTTTCGAGGATCGCGACTTGGAGAGTCGTGATGCCTCATCTCTAGATTCACAAAATGTGAAATCACGAAAGCGCTTTATGCATAAGCGCGTGGTCACAACCATTGGGCACATCGATGGAATATGGAGGAAGAAGTTAGAGGTTCTAAGCTTCACCACAAGGATCCCGAAATGCCTAATTACGAAATGGCAAAATAGGCACAAGATTCTTTATTCTTAATCCAACGGTTCAAGTGAGTTTGAATATGATCGGAGGGCTACTATTCCATCTCATAGTTAATTGATCAGTTACAAATCTGTTAGTGAAACTAAGTTATGATTCTTGATCGGTTGGCGTTTCAGTTTCTTAGACGGTTTTCTTTTTCCTTAAAAGATTCGAAGTGTAATTGTTGTGGGTGTGGTGCATAAAAGAAAAAGATACAAACTATGCGTGGTTGGTTGTTCTGGACGAAAAAAGAATTAAACTGTAAGAAAGGGAAAATCACAGGATGCATAGTGTGAGACTGAAAATATGCGCAGTGTGAGATAAAACTCAGAGAAGAGTAACAGATGAGGAATAGACTTGAAGTAGAGAAGAATGATAGAACAAGTTGAAGCAAAGCAGAATTGCAGAACAGACAAAGGAAGAGAAGAATTGCAGAACAGTTAGAAGAAGACCAGATTTACAGAACAAAGAAGAAGTGGTAAGAATCGATTTATCTGTGTAGTTGGTTGTTTAATCTTTCATTTAATATTCTAGGGTGGTTGGGAGGTGCTAGGGAGGATTGTTGTCCTCAGAGGTTCAAGTGGGAGCTTGAACACAGGGAGTTGTAGCTTCCATCTGGTTGCAGCCAGATAAACCAGGGTGGCAGGGTGGTGCAAGGGAGAACAAGTGTTCTCTGTTATACAGGTTGGAGCCCGTGTAACTGGAAGTTGGTGCTTCCATCCAATTGGTGCTGGAACATTAAGGGAGTTGGTGCTTCCCTCTAGTGGGTGCTAGAGAAACCAGAGAGTTGGTGCTCTCAAATAAATTGGAGCTTGTAAAACAGAGGTAGTAGCCTCACATTGAGTTGGTGCTCAATTATAGATGATGTACAGAACTTAAAAGACTACCTATCATTTCGAAGAAGAAGAGGTTTTCTCCCTTTATGGGTTTCCTCATGAAAAATTGTCTCTGTGTATATATTATGTGTGACTGATGCTCATTATTTATATCATCTATATGTTGTATAATATTGATGGTCACTTGAAAAAAATTTAATAATGGTTTAATAGATTTATTAATGTTTAAGCACAATAACAATTGATTCACCCCCTCCCCTCTCAGTTGTCTTAGTAATTTCAAAAATTGGTATCAGAGCAGGTTCCTTTTATTCAAAGGTAGATCTGTAAGCTTAAACATGACAAGTCATGAAGGGACTTCAGCCAGTAATCCCCCTCTGTTTGATGGAACAATTTTTTCTTTTTGGAAGGTTAGAATGAGAACATATCTAATGGCCTTAGGTGATGATGTTTGGGATGTAGTAGAGACTGGATACATAAAGCCTGTTGTGCTAGCTTCCAAGGATGATAAGTTAGAATTTAGCTTTAATGCTAAAGGA
>SNQJ01S0039672.1:0-21017 GCA_010110895.2 Picea sitchensis
ACTGTATGATTCTCAGTTTAAAGAATTTCAAGGGAACTACGTACAAGATGGCTCAGACCTTACGAAGTGGACACTATTTTCCCTAATGGAACAGTAAGGCTCCTCACAATTGATGATTCTAAAACACCGTTATTAGTGAACGGTCATCGGCTCCATCTGTACCAGCGCCCCATTTCCAAAGAAGATTTTAAGGCCACATGTGTGGCAAACTCACATTATCTCTTTTTAGAGGGGCCTCCTAACCCTCATTGCAATTAATTCTTCTGAATTTAATCCCTTTAGTATTAGATTAGATTTCTTTTACTAATAATCCCTGTCAAGGAATGGCATGTTACAATTGATTCTTTTGTAGATTCTCGATCAAAGAAAAGGCCTACCAAGAAAGGACGATCTTACTTCAAGACGATCCAAGCTTCATTTTGTGAAGCACTACTCCCTCTTTCTTCATCACTTTCCAGCAAACATTTTCCTCATTTTTTCGCCCTTTTTCCCATTACTGAAACACCACTATTCAACAATATTTCAACCTTTTCCCCATTGCTGAAACACCAATGTTCAGTAATATTTTGCCTTTTTCCCCATTGTTGAAACATCACTCTCCAACAACATTTTTCCTCATTTTTCCCATTTTCCCCATTGCTAAAACACCACTGTTTAGCAATATTTCGCCCTTTTCCCCATTGCTAAAACACCACTGTTCAACAATATGTTGCCTTTTTCCCCATTGTTGAAATCTCACTCTCCAACAACATTTTTCCTCATTTTTCCCATTTTCCCCATTGCTGAAACACCACTGTTCAACAATATTTCGCCCTTTTTCCCAATTGCTGAAACACCACTGTTCAACAATATTTCACCTTTTTCCCCATTGCTAAAACATCACTCTCCAACAACATTTTTCCTCATTTTTCCCATCTTCCCCATTGCTGAAACACCATTGTTCAACAATATTTTTCCCTTTTCCCCATTGTTGAAACACCACTGTTCAACAATATTTCGCTCTTTTTCTCCATTGCTGAAACATCACTGCTCAACAACATTTCGCCACAGCTGAAACACCATTTCTTCAGTAGTATTTTCCATTGTTAAAACATCACTCTTCAACAAACATTTTTCTATTATTTTCCTGTTGCTGAAACACCACTTTTTCAGCATTCCCTGTCAATAAAAACATCTACTTCAACTCTTTCGCTCTCATACTACATTTTGTCCTTCCACGAACCTCTCTCATAATTAAACAACCCCTTGATACAATTTCTCTAATAAATCCAAAGTCTCTCCCATCGTTACTGCATAACTATTACGGACAGGCACTATATTTTTTCTGAAGTGCGAATCAAAGGTAAAGATGAGGTATGTAAACTTTATATGTAAATACAATTGAACTATGGCTAATGAGAAGATCCCGACTCATTATTATCATTCACTTAAAATCATTATTTTATCCGTACTAGGGGGGGGGGATATCGAAATCTTATGCCATCATTTCACACGAACCGACTACCATCATTCCTTTTTACCCATCATTTCATTTGTTTTCACCACCATTTGCATGCCTTCACCCGCAAAACTTACTCCGTTCAGAAGCAGTTACTTGACTCTCTGACTGTGCATTTTATTGAGTTGTTAGCTATGGGAGGCCCTGTTATACGATACGAACCCGCCATGACAACCCTATTAGAATTATATCCATAAGTCTATCAAATTTTTCTGCAGGCAGGCTGGCTGGGTTATTTTCAAAGGCTCGATGGATTTGATCAACAATAGGTTCTTCAATTTGCTTGAAATCTTCAAGAAGATTATTCCATTGTTCAAGGGGTTCGGATTCCAATCACAGAGGATGATATAGCATAGGTTTCGGGTCTCCCTGTCACTAGCATTCGCTGGTTCAACCGCAAACACATTATCCTTAATGCCCAGGAGGATTTTCTCTTGCCAAGAGAATAAATTGAGCCTAAAGGCCGGGGTGTTTGACTTAGCTCGTTGCCGCCTCCTTGGCCAAAAGTTACAAAATTTGTCAAGGACTACCTCACCTGTGAAGGTCGATACCAGGTAGTCTACCAGTATGATTTTGTCTTCTTGTCTCATTTACAACATCCTCGATTGGTGAATATTCCCTACTATCTACTCGGATGTCTTAGAAATATGTCGCATTATTGTAAAAAGGCTAAAAATCCTGCCCTTTCCCTCACCCATCACCGCCTTGCTCAACTACTCATCCAAAATGGTTTTTCCCAACAAAACCCTCCCCTAAACAACCCACCCATAGACCCTCAAGAAGTTGTTGAACATCCTGAAAATCTTTAGGAACAACAACCACAAAACCTTCCAGACCCTCCAGAAATACCCAACAATCTGCCTACAGACCCAATTGATCCAATTAAACCTCCTACCATACCAAGCCTGCCCCACAACTTACCAAAATCATCTACTCCTACTGTTCATATCCTTAGCGATGATTCTGAACCAGATAACTCTCCCTGCCCCATCACTGAGGAAAAACCCACACGCAAAAGAAAGAAGCAAATTCCTCCCTTTCCCTCATTTTTACAAAGAAAACGAATGAGGACCTCAACAAGAGCAACCACTACTGTCACTGCCCTAAACCCCCAACCCATCTTGCTAAAATCCCGTACATCTCTACCCTCCCTAATTCCTGAATTTTTACCTATTCCACCCATGGGCACTGAAACACAAGAACCAGAGGCCCAATGTACTGCGACATCATTCTCTTTAAATCAAGTAGCTGAAACACAAGAACCAGCTACTCATCCAGTAGCTGAAACACAAGAACCAACTACTCATTCAATAGCTGAAACACAAGAACCAGCTATAGCTGTTACACAAGAACCAGCTACAGTTGAAACACAAGAACCAGCTACTGATGTTGTTACCGAAATACAGGAATCAGATGCCCAGGGTGCCACAACACTACTTTCTTTACATCAAGAAGCTGAAACAAAAGAATCAACTGTTGATCCTGTAGTTGCTCCACAAGAACCAGCTATTGCGGCTATGAATATTACACAAGAACAAGTCACCTCTCTTAATACACCCATGAAATATCAACAACTAGAACCAACAATGGCCTCTGTTTTACAAGAAAATGAGTTCCTAATGTCTGAACTGGAAACCTACAAGCAAGAGCTAGTAATGGTAAAGGAAGCCTACGACAAGGAACTTCAATTGTATACCCTAGCTAGCATAGTGACCATGACAGAGGAAAGTACAAAAGAGAATGAGTGTAGAGAGTATATGTGCAGTCAATGTAGGGACATTTATTATCAAGCAGGCTACAAAGTAACTCAAATTCCAATGCCATGATCTTCCCCTACACCTACAACTTTTGCAGTCAAAGAAGAAAACCATGATGTTACACAAGAACCAATAAGACCTTCCAAAACTCAAAATGAACCCTGGCCTATAACAACTGCTACATCTAAAGCCCTTGTTTTTATTAATAAAGCTGCACAAACACTGCTTATTGATGAATCTACCCCTCCTAGCAAGATCAACACCCATACTCTTGTGGAACGAGCCACTCAGACCCTACCTCAGCCTATCACTTGCGATGCTAAAACACAAACTCAACCATGGGATGAGCAGGAAATAATGGACAAATGGAAAAAAGAGTCTACTATTACACAAGACAAAAGCCTGCAGGATCACAGACTACTTTGGCTAAACCACATCTATTAAAACTGGGAAACTTTGGAGAAAACACGCCAAGAATCCCGTACCCATAAGAAGCAGAATGAAGAGCTAAAAGGAAAATTGCTCCTGATGTTTGACTTGGCACAAAAATTGTTGGCTGCAAGGAAACCATCCTCCAATTACACTCTTTTCCTCATAGAATGACTTACATTTTTTCAGATTAAATCAATCAAAGAAGGCAGACCCCATGAAGTGTTAAATTCAGTAGATTTTGTTAGAACTTTTGTAGAAGCCTCTCCTATTGATCAACACCTCCTATGTGAGGTATATCTTCATAATGAGGCCATCCCTGAGAACTGACAACTTAACCTTAACCCTCTTGTCGGTGATATCCAGATTTGGGCACTGACCTCCTTCCTTAACAATCAAATTACATGGCAGAATGACTTCCTAGCTGCCAAGCATAACAAGGATAACCGCCTCCTCTAGATATGGCCAGAACCACAGAACACTACCACCTTTGTTGCAGAGTATTATCAATTTTTGAAGAAACCTAGGATGATTCAATATATTCGGCAACTACAGACAACAGTACTTCAGGATTGTCAACAGTTTATTAAATCCAAAGAGATCACTGCCCTACAAGCAAATAACATGTTTTGACAACAATCTTCTGAGAAAAGGCATGAACACAATCCCTTTATTCCTACCAATCTTGAGATAACAATCTCTCGGGTACCTAGATACATCAAATGTGTTCAGCAATGTGCTGAAAGATGGATAGGTTATCAGTTCCATTTTCCTATTCTGTGGATGCTAGCAGAGAAATATCAAGTTCATCATAAGTTGCCCAAGAAGGTTGAAACAACAGCTTGGCAAAGGCTACAACGCATTCAAGGCTTCAGAGCTCCAACAGACAACACTTTCCATAGCTACTGCTTAAGTAATTTGCACACTTAGAGTCGGTATCCGGATTCTGATTCAGATTGAAGCTGCCTGAGGACATGCAACCTTTTTAGTTGGGGGGGGTGTTAGGACCCTATAATGTACCTTTTTGTTCATACTTTTTTCTATCATTACATCCTTTTCCCACTCATATTTAAACTTACATTATCACCTTAACCTATCTTTCCAAAGGTATATAATGTTTCTTCTCTTTGCTATATGTTTAATTTGTTTTACATGTAATTTTACATTAATCTCATACTTAGCCATCGATCAGAAACATATAGTTGTTGAAACTGTTCGAACTACAGATTATTGTTGCTGCTTGAAGACCCGTTGCCGAAACAGTCAACAACACGCAAATTCGGTTGCTGAAACAGTCTGTGATCTGCGATGCTGGAACAACAATTCACACAACAGTGACAAGAAGGAGTTGTTACACTGGCCACAACAGCCGCACCTTAAACCAACACCAACCATCATTTTTGCTTGAGACCACGTTGTTGAAACAGTCAGAACGCAAATCCCGTTGCTGAAACAGTTCGTGATTTGCGATGCTGAAACAGTATACAACAGCAGTAACAAGAAGATAAATAAAGAAGTTGTTACACTAGCCGCAACAACTACACCTCAACCCAGCACCATTCCAACTATTGTAATAGCATTTTTCTACGGGAGATCAGAATATCCTATTCCAGCATAGAAGATTAGATCTGACTAAGAATAGGATTCGTATGTGCAAATGTAATTTGATGATCAATTGTATTGAGAGGATTCTCCTCTTTAAATAAGGGGAAATCATCATTAGAAATATAATCCTTTTTTGTCTAGAAAGCAATTACAGAGGAGGACGTGTTCACTTTGGATATTGTAACATGATATAATTGATAGATGAATAAAAGATTATTCTGAGCATTTATTCTTAGTTCCTTCCATTCCTGGGGAATCTTGTGAGAAGGGAGGGCCCACCTTCACAAGATTCACCCATTAGTTATGTAGTGTGTTAGTATTATTTTTGTTCACGCCTTGATTAAACTCTGTTTTGCTGAAACTCAACTTTACTGAACTCTGTTTTGCTGAAACTTTGCTTTACTAATTGTTACATTGTTTTCATACAATTCATGCTTGGGTAACTGTTAATCATTTTGATTGGTAATTATGCTTGATGAATATATGAAAGTGTTATAATCAGAGACATGTGCTAAAGATTCTTGCCTGGGGAATAGGGTCTTTTTCTCTGTTATAAGATAGTTAGCCTTCAGTACATGTCAATCATTTTGATTAGTAATGAGTTTATGAAAGTGTGATAATCAGAGAGAGGTGCTGAAGATTCCATCCTGGGGAATAGGGTCATGTTCTCTGTTATAAGATAGTTATCCTTCAATGCATGTCAATCATTTTGATTAGTAATGAGTTCATGAAAGTGTGATAATCAGAAACATGTGCTGAAGATTCCTGCTTGGGGAATAGGGTCATGTTCTCTGTTACAAAATAGTTAGTCTTCCTTGCATCCTGAAAAAATTATTTTCCTAGGTTGTTGTTTCTTAATGTAATCCAGGATTATTCTGATAATTATTTCCTTAAACCTCGAACTCTGCAATAGATAGATTGCTTTTCTATAATTCAAAGTAAAACTTCAGTTTGTTCAAGGCAAGGTGTGACTAATGTACTTTTACTACAACTCTAGATTGCTTTTGAGGTTGAGCATATACAGTGTGTGATTGCCTTTGAAATAAACAGACTTCCCTGGGTTGACAATTTATGTAACACTTGATTGTTTGGTTAATAAGCAATCACAGTGACCAACAAACATCAAGATATGTTCATCACATTGTGATGACAGGGCATTTTTCATCAGATTGTGACGTCCATTTATGTCTGTCACATTGCGACAACAAGGATATGTCCATTAATTTATGATGACATGGCTATATTTTTCACATTGTGATCAAGGTATATGTTTGTCACATTTTGATCAAGGTATAAGTTTGTCACATTACACGACAATTGTATATGTTCGTCGCATTGTGATGACAAGGTGATGTGCAACACATTGCAACGTCTGTTTATGTTTGTCACAATGTGACGTTTCTATCAACATTGCAACAGCATGCCTATGTTCACCACATTGCAACGTCAATTTATGTTCACCATTTTGTAACATTAGTATGTTCAATAAATTGCAATATTTTTTTGTTAATCATATTGCAACGTAATATGTTTGTCAC
This sequence comes from Picea sitchensis, assembly GCA_010110895.2. Lineage (NCBI taxonomy): Eukaryota > Viridiplantae > Streptophyta > Pinopsida > Pinales > Pinaceae > Picea > Picea sitchensis. Next base: position 6,828 of record SNQJ01S0039672.1, read on the forward strand.
TGTGCGACATTACTATGTTTGACATAGTGCAACATTAATATGTTTTTCACATTGTAACGTCTAATATTTTTCATCAGATTGGAACATCGAGGTATGTTCATTGGATGACAAGGTTTTGTTCGACACATTCTGAAAAGAGTTTTTTCGAAGTTTAAAAGAAAAATCTATCTAAGTGGTTCCTTTCTGAAAATGATAGGAACTTTGAAATCATGCAATATATTACATAGAAGGAAACTTAGAATCATACTTGTTCTATGGAAATTGATAACATATGATCTTAAACTATAAAATAAGCATATAAAAAATTAGAGTATGCATGTATGCATTCCTCTTTTTGGTGTTTCAAATTGGGATTGTCCATAAAACAAAAAGGAAGAGGTTAAAATAAATCATGATTTATAGAAGAAAAATAGTTAACCGAAATCCATTTATAACTAACTCTATTAATATTGTATTATATAGTATACATTAATACATTTTTTAATAAATACATAACTAAAGTATTAATACATTAATACATTAGCAATACACTAATTAATATAATATTGATAGGTTAATAATATATCGTTATTATACATTTGGTTTATATTCAATACAAAGTAGTTGTATTTTATATGTTGGTATTTAAATTATTATTTTAAACAATTTACTTTCAAGTAAGCCAAAAAAATACTCATTTATAAAAGATGTCAAAACAACAATATACATAATTATAATAATAACACTAGCATACCCTCGAAGCGGGGGAAAGGCAACGCTGAAAAAAACCAACATATGTTTTTTTGGCAATGTTAATTTTACCAATGTGCACCATTCTATTATCTTTGCTTAATTCCTAGGGATTCGATGAGAGTATTGAAATGTTTGAATCATAGGAAAATAAAATCATTCATTCAAATGACTCATTAGTCTATTATATATTCAGAGCAACAACAAACAACTTGTTATTTTTTCATAAATGAAATCAAATCCCAATTCAATATTTCACTTATCATGCATTCCTAGCAGGCCACGATACACCTACACTAAGCATGTTTTTATGTTTTTCAAATTTGTCTCTACTCAAAGATTTGTGGAGAATATTAGTCATTCAATGCTAAGTGGCATAAGAGATTATCTTGATATCCTCGTCTTGCACCAACTCTGTGATGTGACGTTGATGAATTTTCCTGGGTTTAGACATAGATGGGATCTTGATAACGATAGTATTTTAGGAATCCTTGGGATTCTTTCGGTTTTCTTGCCAAGCCTTATGATAGGCTTATTTCCAAAAAAAGGAATAGGAAAATGGAAAGAATTGCAAGTTCCAAAATAGTTGGTTCTCATGGAGGGACAATTCCAAGAGGTTCAGTCTCAATAATAAGCATAACCCACCTACCCGGAAATAATTAATGTAATAGATTCATCTTGCAACCCAATAAGTATTACTGTGAAATTGAAATCTAAATGGTTGACCGTCGATAATGAAGAAGAATGGTATTAAGGATTAATCCATTTGGTCAACTCCCTCTTCCTATAAAGTCACGGTGCTTGGGTGGTAGGCTTTTATTCAAAGGCATGGATAACAAATATAGACTGGATGGATCTGGCCTGATTGATGGTGGCATCTAGTATGGAAATAAAGAAAATATTAGAGACATATTTTGGGCTTGCAATTTCACCAAATCACTTTGGTATTATACATGGAAATGGGTTCATGAGATGTGAGCCTTAACTCTTTAAGAATATGGAAAGATAGCTTTGGTATGTCCTCTAGATCACTACTCTATTCTATTTGTGAAAAAATAGATGTAAAAATAATTGTGAGGGTTCTAAAAAGGATTTCAATAGAATGTATTTCCATGGTTTTTTACATGACTAAGAAACTCAAATTTGTGTTAAGAACCTTTTAAAATACATTATCTTCTCTAATATGTGATCCTTGTCGGATATGCTTTCGTTTCTCTGTGTGATAAGGAGGAAATTCAATGTTGTGAGGGCCTGCGCTTTGTACTTTATATTGTTTTCATAATATAAGACAAAGACTTTTGAAAAAGAAAAGTGTTCAATGATCATATATTAGTAGTGATAATTCAAGAAAGCAAGTCAGCAATCACAATGTCTACAACCTCCAGATTTGGCAATGTTAAAAACAATCATATTCGAAAAACAACATGTCAACTAGTATTCTATGACAATTTACTTATGAAGATGATGTTTTGTAATGGGATTGTTTGTGTTTTTTTTCCAATATTTATTTAATGCCTCAATTGGAATCCTTTCTAATATCTTCGTACACCTCTGATACCATTCTATCTTATGTTAATGAGGATTTCAATGTTACTAGAAATCACTTCGTTATTAATAAATTTTAAGAGGTGATGTTCTTTTACTTGATTTGTCTTTCTTTATTGTGATTAATTTATCCGTATGAGGTATCTTGGTAGAAGATTCACAATGTTTCTACTTTAACTAAAATAATTTCACTCCATCCAAAGAAGCCAAAGGACCGGTTTGGACAAATTGTAAAGGTCAGAATACCCGTATCGTTCTAGATCCACCACCCATCACTGAAGGTTCTCAACTCTTTTAGGATTCATTTCCAGAATATTTTCTATATGTATAACTTATTATTTTAGGAACCATTTCTAGAGTGCATTTTTTGTTTTAAAACCCTAATTTAATGAATCAACAAGTCCTAAAAATTTGAGAGTTGCACTTGTGCCCTAGCGCTCTAACACTCAAACTTCTGGTAAGTTTAGTGAAGGTAAATTTCTGAAACTGTGCACCTCACATATTGCCTACTATACTGATACCCTTAAAAATTCATTCAAAGATATTGATACCTTTAACGAGTCATTCAAAGATAAGAAGCACAAATCTAGAGTTCTCTAAAGAAAACTAAGCTTTCATGTAAATACAAAATAATCAAGGTCAACAAAATAAAGTTTAGTTGATAACCTTCCACAGTTCCCACAAAGAGTCATCCATGGTAAGCACTAGCTTTGTCCCATTTAGAAAACTCTCATTGTTGTTCACATCATTCACCGCCAATTCTATAGTCGTCTGTGCCACTCTTTCAATTGCAGAATTAAATGCAAAAAGGGCACTGACATTCACAAAACAAAGCCTTGTATTCCGAACATCTCTGATATTTGCATCAGTGTTTGTGCAATAAATCAGACTGAATACAGAGAATTCTACTACCAGAACCATTAGACAATCCTGGCAATGCAAAAAAATGTGCATGTTAAAATATCTCATTCAACATTTTGACTTGGATAAAAAAAACAAAGATTATACAGCATAAATATGAATGGAAAATTCAAGTGTTGTGATATCCTACCATCGAGTCAAAATCAAGATGATGGGGAGGTCACATAAACACATTTTACAGGTCAAAGACATTGAAACAACAAATTTCAAGTCCAAAACAGTTTCTATTTACACTTAAAATCAAAACAAAAGTCTCAGTGCTTTGGAAGCATTAAACAACTTTAATTGCAAAAAAATGGCAGAAGGAAGGAAATTTCAAGTGGAGAGTAGCCAAAAAATGATACCTAAATATTCAAAGGACTTCAAGGAAGAAGGCATCTCGACAAGAAATGTGAATCTGGGCATGACTCTCTGCTTGGATTAAATATTAAAGATCCATCTTTGTAGCTTAAGAAAATCATTTTGAAGCACACGTTAGCCTTGGAATTTAAATACACAAATGATGATAGCCTCGGTCGTCAAAATAAAGAATATCCATGAAATTGTATAGTAAGTAAATATGACAGAGATAGAATTTGATGGACAAATTGTCCATTATAGAGTGATTTTCCCATGAGATGCTAAATATTGTGCAACAGATAATTATTACTTCTATTGTTGGGTCCACTCCAAAGCAACATAAAGGAGGCTTGGTGTTATGTGCAAGAAAATAACGAGTTATTGTTTATGAAGAACACATTTAAAATTAATATTATTATCATAGTATAAACTTAAAGTATTTGAATTTTGATATTTAAGTTTAGTTTAGTATTAAATATACTAAATACTCAATCATTGAGTAGCAGTGATGAAATAATAATAATAATAAAAAGCAAAGATGTAGGAATGAAAAGAATGAGAAGATGTATCACTTTACAACCTTAATTCGGGATGACATTCCCTTCTGCATATATCAAAATACTTTTTAAGTGTACCAAAAGAGCATGAACCCATTTTCCCCGACTCGATTCATGAAGATTTAGTATTACTTATGGTGTGGAAAATTCAATTCTATTCTTCCATTCGAGAGGAATGAATTTGTGGGTACTATTGTTGCTATAGTAAAATGCACACTTTGTATAGTTTTCAGTGGTTGTTAAAATTAATTGAATTTCTGACTTTGAAACTTAAGTCAAAATCTTAAAGTATGTGCACTAACCACTGAAAACTATATCTGACAAATGGTATGGAGATGACTTGGTTATGTACGGATGATGTATGAGGCTGGTATAGGTTGTTAGTGGTGGATGGATTAGATGAGGCAATATACAACATTGATGAAAGTACAGAGAAACTTAAGAAGCATTCTCCCTCTTCTCGGGATTTAGTGATTTTAGATGATGTAGAGGATGTGAATCAGGTGGATGCACTTTTTCCAGACATTCAAAGTGTTGTCCTCTATGATAGATTAATATTAATTACATCTCGGGCCAGAGCTCTTCTAAGAAGAGAAGGAGTCAAAGAGACATCAATTTACAAGTTAAATGGCCTTCAGATACAACACTCGCGAGAGCTCTTCTTCTCCCATGTCTTCAATCAACAACATCCACTCTCGAGATTCTAATTTGTGGTAGATGAATTCACAGAAGTCTGTCATGGTTTGTATTTATCTTTAGAAGTATTAGGGTCACTTTTGTACGAAAGAAATGACCAATTTCACTAGAAAAACACGTCTCGATACATGGAAAATCCAGGAAAAGAGCATTGGGAGGTAGTGAAATTGGTGTTTCGATATCTTAGAGGCACAAGTAGTTATTCTATCACCTATGATGGTTCCAAAGATTCAGTTTGCAATTATGTAGATTCAGATTTTTTAGGTGACTCGGACAAAAGGAGATCCACTTCAAGATATGTCTTTACTCTTGTAGGAGGACCTGTTAGTTGGATGTCAAATCTTCAAAACGTAGTCGCTTTATCCACTACGAAGGAAAAGTATATGGCTTCTTCACATGCATGCAAGGAGGTAATTTGGTTACAAGGTTTATTGGGTGAGTTTGGAAGGATGCAAGAAAAGGTGAAAGCATTTTGCGATAGTCAAAGTGCTATTCATTTGGCTAGAAAGCGAGCTTATCACAGTAAGACGAAACATATTTTTGTAAAGTATCATTTTGTAAGACAAGTTGTTGATAAAGGTGGAGTGGCTCTCGAAAAGGTCCATAAAAAAGTGAATTCTGCAAACATGTTTACGAAACCCATTTTGTTAGAGAAGCTACAGTGGTGTTTGGATTCTCTTGGCTTGCGGAAAATGTGATGAGTTATTTAAGGGCATGATATATCAGGTAAATTGGTGGAGATTGTTGGAAACATCCCAACGAATTTCCTCATATGGTCACATGCACATGCATGTAACTAGGTTAATGCGCATGCATGGAATCTATTTATGAACTATTCGTGTAACTATGTGATCTATTCATAATCAATTTGTGTAACTGAGTGATAGATGTTATATATGTGAGCATACCCATAGAGATCAAAGTACAATGTGATGTGCAATGTGTGAAGAGTGTGAGTACAAGCATGTGCAATGAGCAGAAAGAACAGTGTGTGAGTAATAAGAATACCGATAATCATTGCCCGTGATTTTTTTCCTCATTGGGTTTCCACATATATCACTATGTCAATTGTAAGAATTTTGTGCTTGATTTAATGCGTATTTGATCTTGCTTGTTGATACTCGTTTTTATGCTATGTTTTGCTTCAGCTGCCTAACATGCTTCATAGTCAAGCTAAAATAATTTTGCATTGAGTAACATGCTTCATAGTCAAGCTAAAATAATTTTGCATTGAGGAAATCAGATTAGGGCTTACTGTATACATCGAGCTTGTAGTCATATTAGAGGGATTTTCTGGAGATTCATCCGGATCTTAGCATCTAATTCGAGGGGATTTTATGGAGATTCAACCTGATCTTAGCGTCTAATTCGAGGGTTTCTTTGTATGGATTTATTCAAAGATAAATCCATAACATTTAAAACAAAAAGCGTCCTAGGTAACCGCTAAACTATGATCTGAAGCTGAAACATCTCTGGGTGTCATATGTCACTGCAGCGTAATTAATCTGTCCCACATAGAAGGGGGTGATTTAAATTATGTAATGACTGCCCATATTTATACGCTTGTCAGTGCCAGTGTCTGCGAAGGAATTCATTGTAAGATTAACATTATCGACGGAAACTACCAGCAGGGAAAAAAAGGTTCGCACGGAAGCTGACCAAACGACTGTAAACTTGTTTGCTCGATGCTCAGCCATCGTTAAAGCAGTAATACACTATGATCTTGATATGAAACTTACTATTTACCTTCATCCATATTAATGGAATCAACCTTTTACATCTGTAATTTTTCATGAAATTTTTACAAGAAAAACAATTAAGCTGCTTTCGCACAACTATTACGCTCTAAAGCTGTAACAAATTCAGACTGAAAAGAAGGGTTATGCATCATTGAACGTATCACACTCTTCATACGATGGTTTTGCCACTGAAGGAAATTATTTTGTTCATCCACGAAATGACGAATACACGGTTGGACCCGTGGTTCTTGATGGCCTCCCTCCAACGATCTAGATAGACCATTCTAAAAAAAAGATATTATATCATAGTGAAACCCTAAATTTTGGATTCAATTTTATAGATCGTTTAAGTAAGTCGGTATTTCAATGAAATAGAGAGCAACGAAGACGTATTGTAAGGCTAAATCATGGCGAGGTCGTTCTTGTAAAATGTCATGTCGCAGAAGAACTTCATTCAGGCTCCTCTAATCTAACCTGTCACTTGAAAAAGTCAAATATTTTATTCTTAACCGACTGTACAAAAAATACACTGAGCTGAAAGAATTATTTGCATTTTTCATGTCAAAATCATAGGTTTATTGAATTTCTTTTAATAGAATACCTTTGATCAGGAGTTGCTTCTGTTGTTGAAATAACGTCTGGCTCTACGATATAATCTTCTCTGCGGGATGGCATCGGCCTCGTCGTCTCATTCCGCTGGTGATAATGATGACGGCTACGAATGGACGACTGTACCTGCAGGATAGGGGAAGCAAAGGTTCTTCACAAAGTTTGATGAGCATTTTTCATATTATAAAGGAGAAAGAGAATGGATTTTCGAAAACATTGATCAACGGAGTTTGAAAAAAAGGTCTAAGCCGAGTAGCATTGTCCTTCCACACATAAACGAGATTCCAGCCAAGATCAAGTCATCTTTCACGATTTGAAAAAAAAATTATTGTATAAGTCAAAGAAAAGTATCGAGGGGTGTATCCCTATTCCGGAAAGACAAATGAGAAGCGCATCGCCTGGAATGTTGGCAATTGATTGAATCGATTTCATCTTTCTCCAAGATCACTACGAATTTCAAGATAGTTGAAGATGTGCGGCTAGTAGTGGAGAGTTGTTGCTATGTCTGTTCGATCCCAAATGAATCTGTTTTTATAGATATATATCTTATATGTTATTTGGTACTTCCAAGCACTCGTCAAAGAACCTGCAACATGGGATGAGAAGGTTTGTAACATTCTACCCAACAAGTGTGATTGTGGATGAGGACTCTCGCCCTTGTGGGGAGAAGTGTCTCCACAGAATGGAAAAATATCCAACCCCTAACCCAAATCCTTCTAATTATCCACACAAACATCCTTCCATGGATGCCTACCAGCTGATACTTCTGGGCCAAAAATTGAAATATCGTAGTCTTGAAAAGTGCAGAGTTCCCGCAACGGGGCCGATGGAAGTCGACAGATAACAGGCATATGTTTTATTTAACTTTTCCTCTGGAGAGACAGAAAACATTTGTCATAACAAAGCTTCAAATCTTCCTACCGTTAGGGCTTTGGCACCCAAGGTCAACTTCCCCATACCCCATCTGACATGTTGTTCCCAGTTTTCACTGCATTTAAACGGAATCCGTCAATTCAAAACACGGGCAGGAAAGAACAATACCGAAAGGTGAGGATATACTTATGGTTGGTCTATACCTGTGAGGCCAAATTCTTGGCCTTCTTGGTCCATTTTTTGAAGCAGTGCTGAACCAATTTTATGGGGGTTGCGCACAGAGAAATCTAATCAGAGAAAAAAATAGATAAAAACAAGAGAATGCTTGGTCGATCAAAGATTTTTTAATGCGAACGTACACTTGGAATTCACTGGAGATGGTTGCACGATATACGAGCTGGGGGTGGGGTGTTCCAATAAGGGCGGTGGTGCAGAAAGGCAGTGGAAACAGGACGGTTAAAGAAGGTAAGAAGTAAATGGACAGGTGTCAATCAGAATTATAGTGACATATGTCATGTTTTTATAGGACTTTGACAGAGGACGAAGATTGGACAAAAACCTCCCCTAAAGAATGCCTACCCGTAATAAATAAAAATTATACATAAATTTATAATGATAATATTTTTTTTTAATATATTGATGAAAATGAATTAAATGTGCTTGTTGTAAAACTAAATTTTATAAAAAATATTAAATATAAAATTTATATAAAAAATTTCACAATTAACTGAACAATTCATTATAAAACAATTTACAACCAGTCATGAATTATTTTTTTTAATTTTTATTTTACATATCAATTGAAATATGATAAAGTAGATCTTTGATCTTAAAATTGAAAAAAAAGCCAAGTACAACGGGCCAAACCTCCATCAGGGAGGGGAGAATAACCGGGAACCATTAGCCTTCACCACCAAGCAATCCAAGTGCACACCACAAGCCATCACACTAATATCGATATGCGGGGTGGCCCCTTCCTTCCCTGTGTACCGTCATGGGACTTTTTCATATTCATATCATCAGATCCTATGGAGTTCCAAGTGCACATGGCTATTAGCGTTCCGACTTTGTGCACATGGGCATCGATCACTAGGAGCAAAGATAGATTCACCAACATTAAAGCGAGACAAAGACCCAATTGGCTATCGAACTAGAAAATATGCTAAACGAACTGCTACTTGATATCGATCTGAGCGATTCTCTTTCTGGGTTGGGAAAAGAGGCCATTCATTGGTTGGGAAAGGAAATAGAGTAACCGGGGTGGTTCTCCTTGCCCTCCTACCCAAGAGCAAGCAATCCCTCCTTCCCTGGATATATTTTTTATTAACCGGGAAGGATACCTCGCACCCGCACCCGCACCCGCTGTCGGATATCGGATGTCGAAAAACTTAAATAATGAAAATGTTTTTAAATCATTTATAAAAATAATTACAACGATAAATTCAAAAAAAAAAAAAAGTTATAAATTAATTTTTTATTTTTATTTTATAGATCAACTCAACATACTTAAAAGTAAGTTTTTCCTCTTAAAACTTAGATAATAGAAATGTTTATAAATAATTTATAGGTATATAAAATAGAGCTCTACATATCTTTGAAATTATATCTATATATTTTTATTAATAAAACTGGTATTTTATAGTATTATAATATTACCTATATATAAATTCTATTTAATATATTATAGAAAATCAAAGCTATACTAATAACCAATTTTATATAATTTAAATAATAATGAATTGCAAATATTTATAAATAAACTTCATAATCAATTACTTTTCTATGGTTTTGAAACAGAAATACTAATTTGCAATTTTGAAATTATATCTTTGTTGTTTTGAACGGGAATAATATATATATATATATATAGATTAAGGAGATATTTTATTTCTAAGATTATATATCTAGGATTTTGAACAAAAATAATACTTCTCTACGGTTTTCAAATTATTTATGGCTTCTTCAACGGGTTGAGCAATTGGACATCTAAAATGAGATGAGTCACTTTTTACTTTGCTTCAATTTTAATTTTAAGTAAAGAAACTTAAATATATTTGATTTTTTTATTATTTTAAGTTTCCTAAGTAAAAGTTAATTTGAGAGATAAAGTCAATCCATAATAATAATTGTTACATCTTTTTTTCTCTTCTTTTCAATATGATCACTCCACCACCTATTCCAAAAACTCATCCTAACCGGGAAGGCCCCCCAAAATCACCCTAGAGATCATTTACGATTATATGGAATCAGTAGAAAAAAGAAGAGAAGAGAGAGATTCCAAAATGAATTGCAAACAATGAAGGATAGAATTCAAGAAATGGAAAAACATAAACAATCAACCCAAGATGGAGGGGTTGAAGAAAACCACAACTTGAGAGATAAGATTAAAGATCTAGAAGAAAAACTAACTAACAATTTGACCCTCCGTAATATGGAAAACAAATTGGATATCAAACCCATCAAAGAGGAAATGAATAAGCTAATCAAACTGGACCATGAGCGTAACAAAAGAGCCTTGAATCTCATAATTTTTGGTATAAAAGAACAACAAGAGGAGGATACACTAGCAATAGTAAAAGAAGAATTAAAAAATAAATCACAAATTTATACAACTTACCTCATAGAAGCAAAGAGGCTAGGAAAAATAATCGATCACAAAGATAGGTTGATCTGTGTCAAATTAAGATGTGATAACCATAAATATAGCATACTTAGTAAATCTCCGAGCTTAAAAGGGTGAGGAATATTTATAAATGAAGACCTCATTCCCGAAGACCAAGTTGAATTAAGGAAGGAAGTTCAAAAGGTAAAAGAAGCCAGGAAAGAAGAAAAATGGGCAATAATTAGAAATCGAAAAGCTATTGTTAGGGATAGAGACCAAAAGGATAATAATAAATAGGAATTTGGGACACTTGGGATACTTTTCTAGAATTGTCGTGGCTTTCGATGGCGCAAAGGTCCGATGATAAGTTGAATCCCGAGTCATATTGATATTATATGTCTAGCTGAAACTTGGGAGCATCAGGAGTCTAAGGTCCCTAGCATGGAAGCATTTGTCTTGTGGTCGGCATGGAACAAACAATCCCACCGTAGAGGGATAGGAGGCATAACTTGTTATATTATAAAGATTATTTCTCCTCACATTCAACTTCATAAGATTGATCCTCTTAATCAATCCATTTGGACACCAATGCTAAGAAGATGTATATAGAAATTTGTTATTTTGCACCTATTAATCCTACTTTTTATAAGAAAAATAATCTAGATAAAAAATTTCTCTATAATAATTTAGAACAAGATATTTATAATTTGAAAAATGAAGGTAATATCCTCCTTCTAGGAGAATTTAATGCTAGGACTGCAACTAAACAAGCTACTCTTTTAAGTAATGAGTCCAAACATAATCCTTTATGGCTAGATGAGGACCTTGTTTTATCTAATATCTACAAAATAAGCTCTCAAGACCTAATTGAGAACTTGTTTGGTACTAAGTTTGTCAATCTTTGTAGCTCTCAAGACCTAATAATTTGCAATGGAGTAATGGAGTGGCCAAACTCCAACCAGATGACCTGTATTCATGGGCTAGGTAGTAGTGTTGTAAATTATGTGATATTTGATATCCCTGTTTCCAACCAAATAGAAAATTTTGACCTTTTAAATGACCATGAGCCTGACTTTGATCATAAACCTTTAACCCTAACTCTAAAATTTTCCATGCATAGGAGCACGATTGGAGATAATTCTCATAATCAAAGGAATTTGCGCATTGACAAATGTAAAGTTGACATTTTATTAAAGGATTTAAATAGTAAATTAAACCTCCTAACTTATAAAAAAAACATTGAAGAACTCTATCATAATTTTACAACTACCCTTTCCACTTCTATTAACAAGTTCTCTTTCAAGGTGTCCTATAAAAAGAATAATAGAACGACCAACCCTTGGTATGATAAAGACTGTAAAATTTCTAGGAAAACCATTAGGGATGTTTCTAATGAGCCCTTAAAACTCGATAAGATCAATATGTACAAATCCCTAATTAAAAGGAAAAAAATATACTATATCAATAAAAGGCAAGAGAAAGTTTCACAACTATACAAGTTGGATCCTAAGAAGTTCTAGAGCCAAATTCTAAAACACAATACTAAATAAAATAATAAGATTCCCTTAAGGGACAGGAATTCCTAGCTTAAAAGTCTTTATGAGTTCCATAATGCCATGGACACCATTCATATTGTCCCTACAAAGGAAGAAGTTTTTTCTTTAGATGACATAGATTTTGGGGTTAAGCAGTTCGCAAATGGGAAAGCTAAGGACATTGAAGGCTACCAAGCTGAAATTTTTAAAATTGGAGGGCCAATCCTTATCCCTCACATACACAAGCTCTTCAATTTACCAGTCAAATAGCACTTCCCTAAACCCTGAAAGAAAAGCCTCATTGTTCCTATTTTTAAAAATGGGGATAGAAACATTCCCTCTAATTATAGGACCATTATGATTAGCCCGATTTTAGTCAAGATTTATGGAATTATTTTGGAAAAGAATATTAGTCTTTGGCTAGAAATTCATAGTAAAAGAGCTAAAGGCCAGGCCAGATTTAGGAGATATCATTCAACTGTGGACCATCTTGTTACCTTTAGGATAATTGGAGAGGAGTTATGAAATACTAAAACCAATCTTTTTTGTTGTTTTGTTGACTTTAGAAATGATTTTGACATGGTTCCTAGGAAAAAACTTTGGAATAGGTTGGAAGCGATAAAAGTGCCTCACTTTTTGAGTGTTGTTGTTATAAGGATATATGAGAAAATTATTGCTAAGTTTAAAAACATTGAGGGCTAGTCAAAAGAGATTAACTGCAATATCAGAGTCAAACAAGGTTGTCCCTTGTCCCCTACCATTTTTGGCATATACATTGACAAGTTAGAAGAATTCTTGGAAAAAGAAGGTTGTGTCGGCCCTACTCTCACTGGTATAGTCATCAATCTTCTTCTTTATGCTGATGATATCGTTCTTATGGCAAGAAGGCCCCATGATCTTGAAAACCACCTACTAATCCTCAAGGATTTTTTCTCCAATATGGGTATGACTGTTAATACTGATAAGACTAAGGGCATGATTATTAAATCCAATAAGATCTCTTATGATACTTTTGTATATGAAAACAACAACTTGGAGGAAGTGACTTCATACAAATATCTCGGAATTGATATTCACCATAAGCTCAATTGGAATTATAGCATTGAGAAAAGGATTATTGGGGGATGGAAATCTTATTATGGGCTTGAAAAAAATTGTAAATCAACTGATATTTGGAGTTGAGATAAGAAGAAACTCCTCTTTGAGACTCTTGTTACACCTGTTATTCTTTATGGATATGAAGTCTGGGTTGTAGTATCTTTCGTGAATCCTGGAGAAAGATAGAGAAAATACAAAATAATTTTACAACCTATAATATCAAAATTAAAGGAAATATGCCCTATCGCATCCTCCTCTTAGAAACAAGCCTCTCCCCCATTGAGAGCATGGCTATGAATAGATACCTAATGTATAAGAACAAGTTAAACAACATGGAAGACAAGAGGCTACCTAAAATTGCTTCAAAATCAAGTCATAACCACCATTGACTCAAGAGAGGATGGCATAAAGATGCTCGATCTTGGCTAAACTATTGGGGAATCATGGAAGAAACCATTTTGCAGAAAAAAGATACGATTAAAAAAAACGTCAAATCAAAATTTAAAGAGAAAATGTAATGTGATAAAGAGTTAGAGGAAAAAATAAAATTAAGGTATTATGAATATGTAATCAACCCTAATCTAGAAGATCAAAATTATATATCCATTTTGCCAAGTGTAAAGAAAAAAATAAGAATTGCTAAGATAAGAACAAATTCTCACGAGCTCCATAGTGAAACTAGGCGTTGGTCAATTCCTAAAATTCCATGGGATGAAAGAGTGTGTCACCTTTGTGACACTAAGAAGGTTGAAAATGAAAAGAACTTTCTCTTAGATTGTCCAGCCTATACCCATATTAGATTTTATTTTCAAAATATTTATCACACTACCAACCTTCCTAACATCTTAACTCAACAAAAGTATGGTGATCTTGGAAAGCTTCTCTTAATGCTTTTCGAGCACAGAAACAAAATTCTAAAGAATCACAAGTAATCACTTACCCTCTTA
>SNQJ01S0039672.1:21067-52537 GCA_010110895.2 Picea sitchensis
ACTACCAACCTTCCTAACATCTTAACTCAACAAAAGTATGGTGATCTTGGAAAGCTTCTCTTAATGCTTTTCGAGCACAGAAACAAAATTCTAAAGAATCACAAGTAATCACTTACCCTCTTAAGGTCCAATAGACCAATTCGATCTTAGTAGACATTAATAATCATCATCATCATTATCATCAAAAAATTACATATCAATATGAAATAAATAATAATAATTATAACCTATGAAATTAAAAATTTAATTATACAAATAAATTCTAAATATTATCAATAAATACAAATAACTAATCCTTTTAATTTTAAAAACTTTATAAATTAATAATAAACATTTTAATAATTATTTTAAATAATATTGAATATATATTAAATCAAAATCATTGAATATACTAAATCAAAATCCTTTTAATTTTAAAAACTTTATAAATTAATATTAAACATTTTAATAATTATTTTAAATAATATTGAATATATACTAAATCAAAATCATTGAAAGTGTTAAGTTTCAATCAAAACAAAATTTCATTACTATTGTAATTACAATTATCCATGAATGTGAGGAACTTATTATGACTTATTTATAAACAACCATTTCACTCCATTTAAAACATAATGTATTGTCAAAAATTTATAAATGAACATATTATTAAATTACCAAACTTCATGTAGTATAATGACATTTTATAAGAAAAAGTATTATTCAAATTTGCATTCAGTATGAAATTTTATAAGGAAAAGTATTATTGAAACTTGCATTCAATGTTCTTGTATGTTAAATAACAAATTTTTCAAGGACTAGCGTCCACACCCACTCTTTAGTGAGGCAACTATTTCTTCTTCAATGGACATAATTTAGTTTTGAAGGCTAAAGTAAATGTTCACATTCTGTTTTTAACTTCAGTTTTAAGGTTTTTTTTTTCATGGGTTAACTAATAAGAACAATAATGGAACGAGTGCAATCATTTCATTACTTATGGTTTAAAAATTATTAATTAAAACGTTTTAAAACTTCAAAATTTCAAACTCGTTTTTTATCGACTAAACAAACTATAGTAGGCGGGTTGCTGCAACTAACTTATCATTAATACTGTTAGTAAATTATTTGTTTGATTTCCTAACATGTTTACTGTTACTTGATAGGAAGGGCCCCTGCTCCAGGGAACTACTAATACGTCTGGGTGGTTGGATATTTCTTGACATTGTCCCGGAAATCAATTCAAATGCCTTTTATACAAAATTCTCACAATCTGATTAAACTTTAACAAAAAATATAATTACTAAATAAGAATTTCATGTATGATTTGTAATTACCATATATCACTGTATACATACGGATACACTAACCCTCTATACATAAGGATACCCTAACTCTATATATTATATATTGATATGCTAACACTAATAAATTTAATTTGAGTTTTTCACGTACATATGAAAACATTGCATCTCGGCGTTTGAAATAGCACAAAGTGAGAAGGAATAACAAAAGGGAGGTCGGATACTTCTACTTTAAAATTAATATCAACGGTTTGAGTGGAAACTTCATGATCATGGATGGTCTGTCCACTCTTGTGACTTCAAAAACATTGTTAAACAAACATTGTTTATAAAAAACATTTTTAAACTAACACAGTTTATTAGATGCAAGAAGTATCAGTAAAAAAAAATTAATTAAAAGTTAAAATTAATTGAAAAACAACCTTACACATCTATCGAGCTTTTGTCTCGAACAGGTGAATTCCCAAAAATACCTCGAACAATATTGGTCTACTAACAATGGGCATCCATACCGATAAGTCTCACTGAAGGAGTTTGCAGAAGCATTTAAATCTTATGACAACGGGCCGATCTGATTTCAGAATTGTCAATTCCTTGTGATAAAACAAAATGTCATCGTGCACTCTCTAATGAAAATAAGGTTTAAGAAAAACGGGGCTTTTCAAAACATGTTTTGATAGACAACTTTTACTTATGACGAAGAATTCATTCAACCATATCTTAAAATTCTTACACGTGAAAAAATAATCCCACATGATTACAATCATTCTTGCCATTGAAATCGAGTACATTACCATTCTTTCATTTGCATCATTCTTACCATTGAATTCGAATACATTACCATTATTTCATCTGCATCTCTTTATCGGGGGATTTTTTTCAAGACTACTATGAGTCCAATATTGTTTTCCCATCACATAACTTCCATCGCTATGACTGTTTATTTTTGTAAAAACACGCATCACAAAAATATGGAGGACGAATACCTTTATTTTGGAGCTCTATTCCTTGGTCTTGTCTTGAATATGTTCAAAGGAATTTCAAATATGTTCAAACGAATTCCTAGCAATGTCATGAACCTAAATTGACGTCGCAATGTGACAGACATAGGCACGTTGTTATAATGGGGATAGTAACGTCGCATTGTGACAAACATCAATAGATTTTGCAATGTGTTTCACATCACCTTGTCGTCGAAATGTGACAAAAATTATCTCATAGTGCAATGGGACGCACATATCCCAACATTGCATTGTGAAAATTTTTTACAAACGTCACAATGTGTCAAACATAGTAACATTGTCATTGGATGAACATGCCCTGATGTTCCAATCGGTTGAAAAAAATTGGATGTTACAACATGACAAACATAGTAATGTTGCAGTGTGTCAAACGTAATAATGTCACATGGTGACGAACATAGTAGAATTACAACCCGATGAACATAAAATCATTGCAATTTCATGAACACACTAATGTTGCAAAGTAATGAACATAAAATGATGTTGCAACGTGGTGAACATAAGCATGTCATCACAATGTGTATAGTAACGTCGCATCATGACAAAGATAAACAAACATTGCAATCTGTTGAACTTCACCTTGTCGTCATAATTTAATGAACATATACAAATGTCGAAATGTGGATAACCATAGTAACGCCACAATGTCAGTTTTTGTTCATGAAATTGTGATGCCAGTTAAATATGTTCATGACATTTTGACATTACTATGTTCAACAAATTGCAATATTTTTATGTTCATGACATTGCAACGTTACTATCTTTGTCACTCTATGACAAAGATGTTTTTTATATGATGGGGTTGGTGTTGGAATAGGTTTGACAAAGTCGGACAATGGTTATGCTCCTCAAATTGCAATATTGGGAAATGTTTGAATATCATTGCAATGTTGCTCTATGTTTGTTGCATTGCGACAATGGGTTGTGTTCATCGCGTTGCAACATTTCGAAATTCTTTTCACAATGCGACATCATGATATGTGTGTCAAATCACAACATGAGGATATGTTCATCACATTGTGATGACATGGCATTTTTCCTCAGATTGTGACATTCGTTTATGTTTGTCACATTGCGACGACAAGGCTATGTCCATTAATTTACGATGGCATGGCTATGTTTGGAACATTGTGATCAAGGTATATGTTTTTCACATTACAATACATTTGTATATGTTCGTAACATGGCGACGACAAGGTGATGTGCAACACATTGCAACGTCTGTTTATGTTTGTCACAATGTGACATTGTTATCCACATACCGACGACATGCCTATGTGCACCACATTGCCGTCTGTTTATGTTCACCATTTTGTAACATTAGTATGTTCAAGAAATTGCAATGTTTTTATGTTCATAATATTGCAACGTTACTATGTTTGTCGTTGTGCGACATTACTATGTTTGACGCAGTGCAACATTACTATGTTTGTCACGTTGTAATGTCTAATATTTTTCATCAGGAACATCGAGGTATGTTCATCGGATGACAAGGCTATGTTCAACAGATGATGAAAAGAAAGTTTTTCCAAAGTTCAAAAAAAATTATATCTAAGTGGTTGCTTTCTGAAAATGATAGGAATTTTGAACTTATGCAATATATTACATAGAAGGAAACTTAGAATCATACTTGTTCGATCGAAATTTATAACATATGATCTTAAAGTCTAAAATTTGTCCCTTCAAAATAAGCATATAAAAAATTATAGTATGCATGTATTCATTCCTCTTTTTGGTGTTGCAAACTGAGGTTATTCATAAAACAGAAAGAAAGAGGTTAAAATAAATTATGATTTATAGTAGAAAAATATTTAACCGAAATCCATTTATAACTAACTCTATAAATATTGTATTATTTAATATACATTAACACACTTTTAATAAATACATAACTAAAGTATTAATACATTAAAACATTAATAATACATTAATTAATAAAATATTTATAGATTAATAATGTATTATTATTAAGGATTTGATTTATATTCAATAGAAAGTATTTGTATTTTATATATTAGTATTTAAATTATTATTTTAAACAATTTTCTTTGAAGTAAGCCAACAAAATACTCATTTATAAAAGATTTCAAAACAATAAAATACATAATTATAATAATAAAATAAACTAAAATGAAACATAAATTTATAGTCATAATTTTTTTTTAAATATATCGATGAAAATAAATTAAATGTATTTGTTGTATAACTAAATTTTATAAAAAATATTAAATATAAAATTTATATAAAAAAATTTGACAATTAAATGAACAATTTAATATAAAAAAAATTGCAACTAGTCATGAAATAGTATTTTTAATTTTAATTTTACATTTCAACTTAAATATGCTAAAGTAGATCTTTATCCTAAAATTGCAAAACTTGAATAATGAAAATGTCTTTAAATAATTTATAAAAATAATTGCAACCTTAAATTCAAAATGTTATGTTATGAATTAATTTTTTATTTTTATTTTATACATCAACTCAAACATACTTAAATAAGTTTTTCCTAATAAAACTTACATAATATAAATGTTTATAAATAATTTATGGGTATATAAAATGTAACTCTTATATCTATATATTTGTATTAATAAAAATTGTATTTTATAGTATTATAACATTAACTATATTAATTCTATATAATATATTATATAAAATCAAAGTTATAATAATAAGAAATTTTATATAATTTAAATAAAATGAATTACAAATATTTATAAATAAACATAATAATAATAATAATAATAAATTACATATCACGTAAATAAAAATAATCATAATATATGAGATTAAAATTCTAATTATAAAAAAAATCTAAATATTATCAATAAATAAAAATAACTAATCCTTTTAATTTTGAAAAATTTATAAATTAATATTAATAATTTTAAATAATATTGAATATATACTAAATTAAAATCATTGAGAGTGTTAAGTTTCAGTAAAAACATGTTAAGCCCTAAAAAGTGGCTTATTACCCCTTAATTGGGGCATATTATATTAGTAATGTTATTTTATTTATGTTGGCTTTAGGTCATTAATTGTAATTATACCTCTTAGTCTCTTATATATACCAAGGAAACATTTTCATTTTGAATCATCTTGTAATTGTATACTTATGTGGGCATAAGGAGGTTGCCCCTTTGAAGAGGCTTATTAACTAAATTTATCTCTTTTTCAAGGCATTGAGTACTTATTTTGAGGTTTTTCTATGCTATATTGATATTTGGTTCATAACATATAGTATTAGAGCTCAAGGTATTGGGGTTTCACTGCTACATATGAGACACCTTGGAATTTTCGCTATAACTTGTTTTCTACAACGATTCAGAAGGAACGACTTGGAGGGTATTTAGTAGACGAATGAAGGTACGTTAGCTTAAAATTTCCGCTCCTGAGGCCTTATACTTTTCGAGATACAGCCTGTGAAATATAGGGTTTTGGAATCATCCTGAACTGAGTCATTGCGGAATGTTCGCTATAAAATATTTTCTGTAATGTTTCAGACCCTGAAATCTAGAGGATATTCATAGAAATTAGTAAGGTATCTGTGGTAAGACGTTCAGCTTCTGGGTCATCTTAAATCTGTAGATACACCCTCTGGAATATAGTGTATCTGAGTAATCCTATTGACTAGTCTCAAGAAGGTGTTCCAGGTAAAACAATCATAGCTTCTTCCTAGAGTATCCAAATTGAGTGAGACGAGTTTCATTGGATAGTGGATAGTTTGTATTATTTCTGGTACAAGTTTCAAAATTTTATATCAATCATTTTGTGCAAGGAACGCTATACAAGTGAGATATCCTAAAAAGGAAAAAAATCAACAAGTTGTGGGGAAGTTATCGTAAATTCCACTTGGCACATCCAATTTTGATCAGACCTGTGGCATTGCAGAGACAAAATATTAGAGAACTACAAAAAATAAATTTTCATACTCAGAAGGGCCGAAACTTTGGAGATACAGTAGAAGAAATATTGTCTAGCAGAACCACCTCAATATCAAGGTTCAAAAGTGATACTTGGCCAACATGCCACCCAAAAAGGGAAATTCTACACCAAATAAGACTCCAGACAATCCTACTTGGACTCTTGATGAAGGTGAAGAAATGCATAGGGACATAAATGATTTACAAAATAAGATAGTAACAAAATATGAACTACAAGAGATGGAAGCTAAGTTGGAGGCAAAGATGGATGGTTTCATGGAAGGATTGAAAAATTTTGTAATAGAGAGGACACCTGAAAGTGAAAATGTATCCCATGAAATTCATGATGAGGACACAAGGAAGGTGAATCAAGAATGGAGAAACTCTAACTTTGGGTTGAATACCAACCACATTCCTAAGATCTATATGAGGAAGTTTGATGGCAAGGACCCTATCACATGGATACTTCAGATGGGGCAATTATTTGATCTACATAATGTGCCACATACACAAAAGGTATGAATTGCTTCTTTATATTTAGAACACAATCAATTTGTATGGTATATATTGTTGTGTTCTCTCAAATCACTCATCACTTGGACAATTTTCACAGAAGAAATGATAGCACACCATGAGGATACAAGAAGCAATACCTTCTTTAGCCAATTGATAAATCTCAAGCAAAAGGGTTCAGATACAAAGCACATTGAGAACATCCAAAGATTGAATAAAAAGATAACAGATATTCCGGATGAGCACTTGATTGATGTATTCATGGGATATTTAAGAGATAACATTCAACATCAGGTTCGCCTTTGGGAACCCAAATCATTGGAGAATGCATTTAGGGTGGCAAGAAATGTTGAAAGTAAAAATATGGCTATGGCTACTAGAAGGACCAATCCTAACATCTATAGAGAGAATAATGTTCCTTCTTCTCAAACACCTCAACCTACAAGGTTGACACCTCAACAATTGAAGGAAAGAAAAGCAAAGGGTTTATTCTTTAATTGTGACAGTAGGTACAGTAAGGGACATAAGTGTGGTGAGAATAAATTATTCTACATAGATTGTGAAGAGGAAGAAGAACAAGAACATGGAAAAGAACCATCTCAATATGAAAACATAGAATCAATTTCATTTGAAGAGTTGACTCCCACGATATCATGTAATGCATTGGCTAGAATTAGCACTCATCAAACCCTCAAGATTGAAGGATATATCAAAAAGAAAAAGGTAATAGTCCTAATTGATTCTGGGAGTATTGATAATTTCATTCACTATAAATTAGCCAAAGATCTCAATTGATTTGTATATCCAGCACCAGAGTTTCAAGTAATGATTGTAGATGGAGGAACTATCAATTGCTCAGTAAAATGCAAGAAGATCAATCTTACTATGGGGGAATATGTAATGAATAGTCCGATGTTTTCTATACCCATGGGTGGTGTTGATGTTGTACTAGGAATCCAATGGTTACAATCATTAGGAACAATGGATTTTAATTTTCAAGAACTTTTCATGAAATTTTCATTGGAAGGAAAAACAATTGAGTTAAGAGGTATCACAGGGAAACCTAGTAAGGTGATAAGCTCTAATGGCATGGAAAAATTATTGAAAAAGGGGCATCAAGGTGTTATTGCATAACTATGCTCATTAGATGTTCAAACATTTAAGCCATCTATTCCTCTATATATCCAAGGGATCATTGATAAGCATTCCAAAGTATTTGAAGATATTCCCAAAGGTCTTCCACCCACTCAAAATCATGATCATGATATTCACCTAATTCCTGGGAGTGTTCCTCCTAACATCAGGCGATACAGATACCCTTATGCCTAGAAGAGTGAAATTGAGCACATGGTTGAAGAAATGTTAGAGGTTGGCATTATTATACCTAGCCAAATTTCTTACTCTGCATTGGTGGTAATGGTATTCAAGAAAGATGGCTCATGGCATATGTGTCCAGATTATAAAGAGCTCAACAAGATCACTATTAAAGATAAGTTTCCCATTCCTGTCATTGATGAATTGTTAGATGAACTACATGGAGGAATCTATTTCACAAAGTTGGATCTTTGTTCAGGGTATCATCAGATAAGAATGAAGGAAGAAGATATCCCAAAAACAACATTTTGAACTCATGAAGGCCATTATGAATTTTTGGTCATGCCTTTTGGCCTTACAAATTCACCTTCCACATTCCAAGGCTTGATGAATTCCATTTTTAAGCCCTTCATTCGAAAATTTGTGTTAGTATTTTTTGATGATATACTAATTTATAGCAAGTCTTTGGAGGATCATGTGCAACATGTTGACAAAGTGCTACAACTACTAAAGGAGAAAAAACCATGTGCCAAACCATCCAAATATTTCTTTGGAGTGAAGGAGGTAGAGTATTTGGGTCATATTGTATCTCATGAAGGTGTCAAGGTAGACCCTAACAATATTGAGTCCATGATGGACTAGACGATTCCCAAATCATTCAAGAATCTTAGAAGTTTTTTGGGTTTGACAGGTTACTACCGCAAGTTTGTGCGACACTATGGAAGAATAGCAACACCTTTAACAACACTAACCAAGAAGGATGCATTTTCATGGACTCCAGAGGAAACTAAAGCTTTTGAACAACTTAAATAGGTGATGTGCAAAGCTCCTGTCTTGACCACTCCAAACTTCAAAAAAACCTTTATTGTGGAATGTGATGCCCCGAGAAATGGAATTGGTGTTGTCCTAATGCAAGATGGAAGGACCCTGGCTTTTGAAAGTCAACCACTCAAGGGAAAGGACTTACACAAACCCATTTATGAGAAGGAAATGATGGAAATACTACATGCATTGAAGAAATGACATCCTTACCTAATAGGTAGTCACTTCAAGGTCAAAACAAATCATGATAGTCTTAAATACTTCTTGGAACAAAGACTATCTTCAGAAGAACACGAAAAAATGGGTAACCAAGATATTGGGTTATGATTTTGAAATCATCTATAAAAAAGGGAAGCAAAATGTTGTGGCAGATGCACTTTCAAGGAAGGATGAAGATGTTGAGACCTTTATCTATGCTATCTCGATCATCCAACCCGATTGGATAATAGAAGCAAGGGATGAATGGAAGAATGACGAAAAATTGGGGACTCTCATTCAAAGGTTGCAGCAGGATTCTAGTACATCAGATATATTTACATGGAAAAATGATTCACTATGGTACAAAGATCGCTTATATTTATGTAAGAAATCTCAACTCAAACAAAAGGTACTATTGGATTTTCACACCTCTCCAATAGGAAGGCACTTGGGATTTTTAGAAACCTACCATAGGGTCAAGAAGGATTTTTTTTGGGATGGCCTTAAAAATGATGTTCAAAGGTTTGTGGCAGGATGTTTGGTTTGCCAACAAAATAAGGTGGAAAAAATTAAGACCCCAGGTATTTTACAACCATTAGCCATCCCAAGTCAGCACTAGGAGGCGATTTCCATGGATTTCATCATAGGGTTACCGAAATCTGAAGGAAAGAGTGTCATCATGGTGATTGTTGATATACTAACCAAGTACACACACTTCTGTGCACTCTGGCATCCCTTCAAAGCTAGTACAGTTTCCACTGCATTCATGGAGACTGTTCAAAAACTACATGGCAGCCCGAAGATTATTGTAAGTGACAGAGATCCCATCTTCATTGGACATTTTTGGACAGAATTATTTCCTTGTTTGGGTACTCAATTGGCTCATAGCTCATCCTATCATCCTCAATCTAATGGACAAACCAAGATAGTGAACAAATGTTTGGAAGGCTACCTTTGTTTCTGTGTCTCTGATAAACAAACACAATGGTTCAAATGGTTACCCTTGGCAGAATGGTGGTATAACACTTCTTTTCATACTACAACAAAAATGACACCATTTATGGCACTCTATGGATATCACCCTCCTTCCATCACTTCTTCTCTAAAACAAAAATCTAAGGTTCAAGCAATGGAAGATCACATTGAGAATCAACAACAAGTTCTCCAAATATTAAAGGACAACCTGACCATGGCACAGAATCATATGAAACAAAAAATAGTTCAACATCGTAGTGAAAGAAGTTTTGAAGTAGGGGATTGGGTGTTTTTAAGACTACAACCATACAAATAGATGTCCCTCAAGCAAGCCAAGAAGGATAATAAATTATCACCAAAGTACTATGGCCCTTATAAGGTGTTGCAAAATATTGGTACTATGGCATACAAATTAGAGTTGCTTACATCTTCACGAGTACACCCATATTTCCATGTTTCATGCTAAAAGAAGGTTATAGGTGACAAGATTCCACTTCAAACTATATTGCCAGAAATTGACAAGGAAGGAAAAATCATATTGGAGCCTGAATCCATCACTAACACAAGAATTCGCCAGCTGAGAAATAGATCCATTTCATAGTATCTCGTTAAATGGAGGAAACTACCGGCTGAAGATTCCACTTGGGAAGATGAGTCTTTTATATAGAAGCATCCAGAGTTACTCAAGCGTTGCGGACAACACTTGCCTCAAGGGGAGGGGCATGTTAATCCCTAAATAGTGGCTCATTACCCCTTAATTGGGGCATATTATATTAGTAATGTTATTTTATTTATGTCGGATTTAGGCCATTAGTTGTAATTATACCTCCTAGTCTCCTATATATACCAAGGAGACATTTTCATTTTGAATCATCTTGTAATTGTACATTTATGTGGGCATAAGGAGGTTGCCCCCTTGAAGAGGCATATTATCTGAATTTATCTCTTTTTCAAGGAATTGAGTACTTATTCTGAGGCTTTTCTATGCTATATTGATATTTGGTTCTTAACAAAAAAAAAATCACTATTATTATAATTACAATTATCAATGAATGTGGAGAAAATTATTAAGACTTATTTATAAACAACCATTTCACTCCATTTAAAACATAATGTACTGTCAAATGTTTATAAATGAGCATATTATTAAATTTAAAAAGTTCACATACTATAATGACATTTTATAAGAAAATGTATTATTGAAATTTGCATTCAATATGACATTTTATAAGCAAAAGTATTATTGAAACTTGCATTCAACGTGCTTGTATGTTAAATAACAAATTTTATAAGGTACCAACTAATGCAGGAGCATCACTCCACCTCAGCACGCACCAGCTGATTAGCACGATTGGGAGAGGCTTCACCCTCTCATTTTTCCTTGGAAATCTAAGAACGTGATTAAGGTAATTAATGATGTCAAGCTGGTAGAGCCAAGTTGTGCCTTCACACAAGATATAGATAAGGTCACCATTAAGTGGTTGACAATAGGAGGGATCTGCATCTGATTCAGATCATATTTTCATCATTGTAATCTGCCTCATTAGTCAAGCATTTGGAATGGTGATTGGACACCACTATCTTAGCTCAGAGGGAAGCTCATCGAGCCCCTCTTGTATAAATTCTTGTATTGTTGCCAATAGAGATGGTAACATAGAGGGGATAGCATAGATTTGGATATTGTGGAGAGTCGAGACTCATTCATAGTCCGGACTCACATATTGTAATGGAAATTCCACTATTAATAGAAAAAAAGAACATATTTTCTTGTTTATTAATTTCTATGTAATCGATGTTTAGTTGTGAATGTCATATGTATGTGTTTGTACTGTAGATGTATGTTAGAAATCGTCTACAGGGATATAATTATAATATTATATCTATGAGTGTGTTCAATTAGTTATGGTTCTCGAGGCTAAGTGCAAGGAGTGCGCGACAGAGAGTGGAGATTGTGTGAGCCGACGCAAGGAGTGCGTGTCTGAACTCATTCGAATCAGAAGAGAAGTTGTCAGGAGCACACACCAAGATAATTCACAGACTCGGAGGGGAATTTCAAGGTTGTTGAAAACCTTGGAAATAAATACTGTGTAGGAGGAAGCGCAACGCAATCTTACTGAACACTTTGTAAAACTTAGCTAGGAGGGCATAGATCAAGTGTGAGTGTGCACAAGAGAAACACATTATGAAGTGTTCAATACATTAAGAGAAACCCAAGGTTGTTGAACACTCCGAGGAAGGAAGGCTTTGCAAGAGTGCATCGACCAAGGAAAGGAGATGCCTTAAGACTTTTGGAAGGGCTCAGGGAGAAGTCGTCAGAAAGTTTTAACGAGTACAAAGAGTGCACCAAGGACAAAGTAAGTTCATCTTACAAGCTCGGGAGGGAAGAGCATGGAGTTTCCAGAGAGAGTGCTAGAAGGTCCACAGAAGGACATAGGAGAACTGAGAACCTTGAAGGTTTCAAGACAAGAAAAATCTTAGAAGGGTTAGCGCAGGACTCTGTAAGGAGTGTAGAGGAAAGGCCGAGAACGATCTAAGTCTCGGGAAGAAATTGTGCTAATTGTGCAAGGGGGGTCGAGGACTTGTCGATGTCTCGAAGAAAGTTGAATCATCCATATTCAGGAGGATATAGGTGGCAAAATATCAAGATATTCGGGAGTAGGAGCTTCAGGAGGTTTTCCAAGAGAAAATGGAAATATTTGTGAAGTCGTGAAGAGTGGTTTAAATACAGACTGTGGAATCTCGAAGGGATGCGTGGAAGAAATCTGCACGATTCAGAGGAGTAGTACTCTAGGAGATATCGGAGGAGGATAGTGAGAGAATCTCGAAGTCCTTAGTCTGAATAGATCATAGTTGTCGATCTGAAGGAGGGACGGGGACCGTTTATCCTCGCGTCGTTTGAGTTCATTGATTCAGAGTTTGAGAACGTAGGAGTTAGCTATTGTAGAAAGAAATGAAACCCGAAGCCCGAAGCGCTTTTGAGGTAGAGCCTTGAGACACAGCCCGAGGTCACATGATAGAAAGGGCCTGGAATGAAGAGTTAAGTGTTGTCGCCAATATTCTTCAAAGGGCCAAGAAGAGAGCCGGGAGGTTAAGAGGACCCGCACTTTGGAGAAAGAAGGACCTGTGATAAAGTGTATTGGGTTCCAATAGGGAGTCGAAGAGTCAATTAGACTCAGGTGTTTGAACGATCTTAGACCGGGAGGTAGAGAAGCCCCGAAGAATAGAAGAGAGAAGAAGGGAGGGGTTTCTCTAGAGTGGTATTAGAGCCTCAATTTTGTTTGCAGATCGTAGGAAAAGGAGAGGCGGTGAAAGGAGATACTCTGATACTAGAGTGGTATCAGAGATTGATTTTATTCTCAGGTGGGAAGAAGGAGATAAAGAAGATACTTTGATACCAGAGTGGTATTAAAGACTGAAAATTGCTCTCAAGAAAAGGAGACAGTATGGCTATATCGAGCATAGTCAGGGCTTGAATTATTCTGTAGACAACAGGTGAAGATAGACAGAGTGGGATGCTCTGTGGATATTGTTGCGAGGTGCGCAGAATATGGTAAACAACCAGGTGGGTTGTAGGTGAAGCAATATGCCCATTGGAGGTCATGAGCGTGGTCGAGGAGAAGAATGCTCGCAAAGAAGCAAAGTGGAGATGGACAAGGAACTCAGTGAAATCCAAGAGGAGATGGATAATCTAGCATTCAAGATGCAGCGAGAGGCAAAGGTACGCTTGAGATATGAGTGGCCTTTGAAAAAGACAATTAAGTGGCATGTTTAGAAGTTGTTGGTTAGAATGAAACAACATGTGTTAAAAAGGTGGTTGAGATATGCCGAAAAAATCAGTGGCAAGGGAAATAAATCTGGTAGAGGTATCGCAGATTGCTAAGTAGGTAATGAGAAGGGATCTGTTGATCTCGTAAACTTCCAGGAGGGCATATGAGACAACCCAATTTTCCAGGTTGGCAAGGGAGAAGAGATGAGCTCAACTAAGATTTCATGTCAATGGGGTATTGACAAATGGAGAAAAGTTGAGAGAAAGGCCTCATCCATATGAATATGCATGCGGAACTACAAGCCGCATGAATGAATATGATGACAAGTTGAAAAATTATGTCATAGAGGAGAAGGATCAGAGGAGCGTTCTGGTCATTGGGGGAATCCAGATATTCCTACCAAGCAACCGAGGAGAGGTTAGCATAGGTGTTACAGATGCAACAGAAGGACAACAAGCGAAGATAGTCATGGAGGAGGAGGAGAAGATGTTGAAGTCTATCCCGATGGAAGAGGAGCACCCAATTGAGTCACTCACTCAGTGGGAGATGGAGTTGAAGATGCTAGAGGATTGGTTGAGCAGTCTGGAACTAGAGGGTTGTTTCCATGAGATAGCCATGCCAGAGGAGAAATGAAAGCACGAGTTGTAGTTGAAGGAAGTTGGAATGGGACCAACCAAGGAAATGATAGGACTTAGTCTGTTAGAAGGGGTACCTGAACAATAGTTCAGTAACGAGACTGCAGAATTGGATTCTGCAATAGAGTGGCTAGTCAGTGTCACAAGAGATGAAAGAAGCATGGGAGATCAAGATGATCTACCCATAGAGAAGAAAGAATATTTGCAGTCGAAGAGACTACATAAGGAGAACCAATAAATGAAGCAGTTGTAAGAGGTGATACAGGAGATAAGTGAGCTGATGTTGAAATCGACAGAAGAAGAGGTTAGAAAGGAGAAGATGGATAGAGGAGAACCTGCACGAGTAACAAGGAAGATGCAGAAGTAGCAGCAGAAGCAAAGTAGAGAACCAAAGGGACAGCTCGAGGAGAAAGTTTGGGATCCAAGAGGATTTCAACATAGATGGGAAGCTCATGAAAAGGAGCTCATGAATTTTCGTAGCCGTGGAGTATGATGTAGGAGCATCGTTCAACCTTAGCACGCGCCAACGGATTAGCACAATTGGGAGAGGCACCACCCTCTCATTTTTCCTTTTAAATCTAAGAATGTGATTAAGGCAATTAATGTTGTCATGATGGTAGGGCCATGTTGTGCCTTCACACAAGTTGTAGATAAGGTCACCATTAAGTGGTTGAATGTAGGAGGGATATGCATCTGATTCAGATCATATTTCCATCATTGTAATCTGTCTCATTGGTCAGGCATTTTGAATGGTGATTAGACACCACTAACTTAGCTCGGAGGGAAGCTCATTGAGCCCCTCTTTTATAAACTCTTGTATTATTTCCAGTAGAGGAGGTAGCATAGAGGGGATAGCATAGAGTCGGAGATTGTGGAGAGTCAAGACTCATTCATAGTCTGAACTCACATATTGTAATGAACATTCCACCATTAATATAAAAAAATAACAAATTTTCCTATTTATCAATTTATGTGTAATGGATGTTAAGTTGTGAATGTCATTTGTATGCATTTGTACTATAGATGTATGTTAGAAATCATTTGCAGGAATATAATTATAATCTTCTATCTGTGAGTGTGCTGAATTAGTTTTGTTTCTCGAGGCTTAGTGCAAGGAGTGCACGATAGAGAGTGGAGACTCTGTGAGTCGACGCAAGGAGTGCATGTCTGAACTCATTTGAGTCAGAAGAAAATATTCCAGAAGGGAACACCAGGATAATTCATAGACTCGGAGGGGAATTTCAAGGTTTTTGAATACCTTGGAAAGAAAGACTATGTGGGAGGAAGCACAACGCAGGGTTACTAAACGCTTCGTAAGACTCTTCTAGGAGGGAATAGAGAAAGTGCGAGTGTTCACAGGAGCAACACATTCTAAAGTATTGGAGACATTGAGAGAACTCAAGGGTTTTTTAACACTCTGAGGAAGGAAGGCTTTGCAAGAGTGCATCGACCAAGGAAAGGACATTCCTTAAGACATCTGGAAGGGCTCAGGGAGAATCCATCAGAAGGTTTAAACAAGTGCAAGGAGTGCACCAAGGACAAAGTAAGTTCATCTTACAAGCTCAGGAGGGAAGAGCATGGAATTTCCAGAGAGAGTGCTAGGAGGTCTGCAGAAGGACACAAGATATTTGAGAACCTTGAAGTTTTCAAGCCGAGCAAAATATCAGAAGGGATAGTGCAAGACTCTGCAAGGAGTAGAGAGGAAAGGTCAAGAATAGACTAAGTCTCGAGCATAAATTGTACTAAGTGCGTAAGGGGGGTTCAGGACTTGTAAAAGTCCCGAAGACAACTGAATCGCCCATCCTTAGGAGGAGATAGGTGGAGAAATATCAGGAGATCTGGCAGCAGGAGCTCCAAGAATTTTTCCAAGATCAAACAAAAATATTTGCGAAGTCACGAAGAGTTGTTTAAATCCAGACTGTGGAATATGGAAGGGACGCGTGGAATCAATCCGCACTATTGGTAGGAGTAGTACTCTGGGAGATATTGGAGGATAGTGAGAGACGCCCAAAGGTCGAAGTCTAAATATATCGCAGTCGTTGATCTGAAGGAGGGACCGAAACTGTTGATCCTCGCGTCGTTTAAGCTTGATGATTCGGAGTTCGGGAAGAGTCTTTAGTGAGACGAATATTTCTTCTTCAATGGAGGGAATTTAGTTATGAAGGCGTGGGTAAATGTTCACATTTTGTTTTTTCTTTCATTTTTAAGTGTGATTTTTTTTCATGGGTTAGGTACGAAGGATAGTAACCGAACGAGTGCAATCATTTCATTACTTTCATTTTTACTTGTGTCTTTTTTTCATGGGTTAAGTACGAATAACAGTAACCGAACTAGTGCACTCATTTCATTACTTATGGTTCAAAAAATATTAATTAAAAATATTTTAGAAATAAAAAATTTCAAACATTTTTTTATTGACTAAAGAAACTATAGTAGGCGGGTTGCTCCCACTGAATTATCATTAATCGTGTTAGTAAATTATTGGTTTGATTTCCTCCCACGTTTATTGTTACTTGATAGGAAGTGCCCCTACAACTCGTCTGGTTAGTTGGATATTTCTTGGCATTGTCCCAGAAATCAATTCTACCGCCTTTGATACCAAATTCTCACAATCTGATTCAACTTAAAACAAAAAAATATAATTACTAAATAAGAATTTCAAGTATGATTTGTAATTACCATATATCACTATATACATATGGATACACTAACCCTGTATACATAAGAATACCCTAACCCTATATATTATATATTGATATCCTAACACTAATAAATTTAATTTAAGAAACTAGGGATTTTAATTTATAAATTTGTGCAGAAGTGCACACAGAAAGAGTTAAAACCTTAGTTTTGATTTGGAAAAATATTAAAGGAATAACAGAAGGGAGATCGGATGGACCAAACTTGGCATGCCCTTGGATACTTCTACTTTAAAATTAATATCAATTGTTTGAGTGGAAACTTCATGAACATGTATGATCCCTCCACTTTTCAAAAACATTTTTAAACAAACATAGTTTATCAAAAACGTTTTTAAACTATTAGATGCAAGAAAATTTAATCAAAAGTTAAAATTAATTGTAAAACGAGTTTCCAAAAGCATTTAAATTTTTTTTAATCAAAAGTTAAAATTAATTGCAAAACGAGTTTCAAAAAGCATTTAAATCTTATGACAAAGGAGGTGATTTGATTTCAGAATTGTGAATTCCTTGCAATAGAACAAAATTTCATCGTGCACTCTCTAATGAAAAATAAGGTTTAAGCAAAACAGGACTTTTGAAAGCATGTTTTTATAGATAAATTTTACTTATGACGAGGAATTCCTTCAACCATATATTCAAATTCTTACACGTGACAATCATTCTTGCCATTGAAATCGAATACATTACCATTATTTCATCTGCATCATTCTTGCCATTGAATTCGAATACAGTACCATTATTTCATATGCATCTCTTTATAGAGGGATATTTTTCAAGACTACTACAAATCCAATATTTTTTTTACATCATATAACTTCCATCGCTATGACTGTTTATTTTTGTACAAACACGCATCACAGAAATATGGAGGACGAATCCCTTTCTTTTAGAGCTCTATTCCTCCGTCTTGAATATGTCCAAAAGAATTTCAGGTATAGCCACTACAATTGAAAATCTTCTACAATAAAATCATGTCCATATCGAAATATTGTGCCAGAATAAAAGGCCAGCAAAATTCCAAAAGCAGGTACTATCGCCAAGCATGGAGTTTTCAAACGCCTACTATTAATGCTTAATTGAAACGCTTGAGAAAAAGGATAAGATTGGAAGAATTAAGTTCACGCAACACAAACAGTTTTCATTTCTTAATAAACAAATGGAGGTTACATATATAGCATGCAGATCACTTCTGATTAGCTAAAAATAGTAAACCTAGAAACTCATAGTTACAACAGTGATAGTTGAAACTCACAGTTACAACAGTCAAAGTTAACCTAGAAACTCACAGTTACTACAGTTGTAAGCATTATCTCTAACACCCTCCCTTAATGCTTACATTACAAATATCACATTCACAAATTACAAAACATAACAAAAGGTTACAACACTAGAACTTTCATGTCTGATCTGGTCTTCCTCAGCACTGAAACTCACTCTGCAATCACCCAGTTTCCACTCTTTCTTCTCCACACATTCGAGCTACCCATTGACACATTTAAATACAAAATGCTTCTAACAATCATTGTAACACTTGTATACTGGACAATTTGACAACTCGGCTCATCGGGGCTTCCATGATAAAAGGTGCCAATTATTGATGCATTCTATTAACTTGCCTTCATCCGTTGGATTTTTTTCTTTCGGTTATCCTTCAGTATATAAAAGAACAATTTGGATACTGAATGTCTTCAACATTCCTTTACACAAGGTGACTTCCAATAAAAACATTGTACTTGACACGGGGGCTACCACCTTGCATCAAGATACAAGTTCTTATTTTTACATAAACACTTATATAAAAACTTTAAACTCACCACACACCAAACATAATAATATATATAACATACATAAACAATAAATGTATTCTAGAAAAGTTTGAGAGGTTCATCATCACTCGATGAGTATTCATGCATAGTATCTAGTGAGTCCTCAGCTATGTTAGCTAACTCTTTTAGTTTGTCATTTAAAAGATCATTAGCATGTGTTTTGCAATTCAGTATTGTATGTCCACGTCTTCGACAGTAGAAGCATTCAATGCTTTTATTTGTTCTTCTTCCTTTGGAGTATAGTGCAACTTTAGAATGTGAACTAACTTTCACTTCACCTTCCTTCATCCTCCTTTCTCTTTTATTTATTAAAATGAATAACTCCCTTTTTCACCTATATCCACTTAATAAAAAATAACTCATTTTAATAAAATATCCTTCAAGATTTTAAAATATATATCCCTTTTCTTATTTGCATGCATAAGAGAAGTCCGTAGCACTCTTATTTTCAAATGCTCCAAAAAGAAAAGAAAACTTACAATTTGCATCAAATCTTAACTAAACTCATGCTTGCAAACTACTCCACGAGCTCACACATGACTTTGCTTACCGCACCAAATCTTGCTCACAACACGCGACTTTCCTCAAAGAAAGAAAACAAATGAGGTTCTCACAAACTTACGCTCACCGAGGATTAACACGACCCTTTAATCGTGACTTCTCCTTATCACCCCACACAGCTCAAGAACCCATGCAATTCAAGAACATTCCTCACGCTATCCACTTGACTTGTGCAAACACAATCGTTTCCGTAGCTAACCTTCTATCAGAGTGAGCTCCAAAGAAAGAAAACCACCAGATTTCCACCAATTTTCAAGCTCACAATTTTCAAAACCTTCACGCAAAGCAGACTCTTCTACGCGATTTCAACCAATGGAGGAACACCCCTCCTTGTAAGCTCGTCGATTTAGCAAAGCTCGCCCACGCTATCCACGCCCTCTCCCCATGGCTCTGATACCAAATTAAGATTGGAAGAATTAAGTTCACACAACACAAACAAGTTTTATTTCTTAATAAACAAATGGAGGTTACATATATAGCATGCAGATCACTTACTCAAGTGGATTTAATTAGCTAAAAATAGTAAACCTAGAAACTCACAGTTACAACAGTCATAGTTAACCTAGAAACTCACAGTTACTACAGTTGTAAGCATTATCTCTAACAGAAAGACTCTCATGACTATTGAACCTTGCATCCATTCATGCGTCCAACAACCAGTGCGTTAATTGAAACGCATGTGAAACGTGGTAACGCTTTACATCCAAAAAAAAATGTGGTTTAATTCTTAATGATTGTTAAATAATCGAACATGGCAATGAAGAATTCTATACAGATTAATCATTAATTAATCAGTTAAATGTGGAAATCAGTGGCTAGGGTAGTAATTTTTTAATTATATTAAGTAAATGTGAAAAAATAAACAAGAAAACCAATGCATTCATAAATGCAAGACAGTTATTAACATTAAATTTCATTCATTAATTTCAGTATAAGACGAAGAATATATCAACATTATTAATTGTTAACCATCATATTGAAATTTGTAATTAAAACACTCATTAGACCATCAATTCCCATAAGGAGAAGACCTATAAGCTTAATTAAACTTTACACTATATACCACTATTACATTAAAACATTTGAAGAGACTTACAACTTACTTAATAATTTCACTTATTTAAAATCTTTAAAAATAATTTTTCAGCCCATATTTTAAGACGTTAATGCACCATAAAAACTGATATTTCAATATGTTAATCTATTAAAAAAAAAAAAAAAACTTTCCACCCATAACTGATATTTCAAGAAGTTAATGCTCCATAAGAACTGATATAAGATCTAAAACTATTAGTACAATGAAGGATATAATTTTATCCATGTACACTTAAAATTTGGGCGGAAATAAATAATTGAAATTGAAAATTTCTTTAGGTTTTCATAAGAACTGATATTTCAATTGGTTAATGCAGGATAAAAGCTCTAAACTATTAGTACAATGAAGGATATAATTTTATCCATCTACACTTAAAATTTGTGCGGAAACAAATAATTGGAATTGAAAATTTCTTCTAGTTTTCTACGTCGTTAGACGTAATGGTATTGTTTCACTCTAATTGGAGCTTTTATGTTCCCTTAACATCCTCGACCTGCTCACCTTTCAAAATCCAAAAAGACCAATTCGATTGTCGTTTATATAAAAGTTTGGAATTGTCTTCTATCATGACAATCAAATTTAAATGTCGCGTTGACTTGCATGCATTATTGGAGAAGGATAAACAAATTTAAATGTTACGCTGACATAGATGCATTGTAGGAGAAGGAACGAATGTTCTACTTAGATTAAATAACGTCGTTTTTATTAACTAATGTGCTTGCAGGACGCTGAGCGGGGTCCTCATGTACGAATGTGCGGAGGGTCCAATAAATTCGAACTTCTCGGACCACATACCTAGTTCCGAAACGCTATATATTTTTGTTAATTACTCACTATTCAACGCCACGGAATGATACATTGTAAAACAAGTTGGCATGTAATGTTGTTGCGTGCCGAAGAAGCACTGACAATAAAATCCTTCCAGCAAGACCAGACCGCGTCTCCCGTATGGGATGCGTGAATATTCTAAATTTTCCACTGGAGACGAGGAAAGCTCCATGTCCACCGATCGTATGATATATTTACTCCTCCTTCTGGGTTGGATGGCAGAAAAGCGGCTCCATCGAAAAGGTTTCCAACAGCTGTTCGAAATGCCTAAGGTAAGCAACGACTATCTATCTCTAGTTTTATCTCTTAAGCGGTTATGTGACGGGAACTCTGTGCAGAAAATCGTGCTGAAACTGGGGCTACATTGTGAAAAATGCAAACGGAGGGCAATGAAGACGCTTGCGGGGATTGAAGGTAAATTCTCAGTTTATTTATAATCTGCTCGAACGAGGGTGCAATTATTTGTATTAAAGTTCGGTACCTCTGTGAATTTGTTGCAGGCGTCGAATCTATAAAGATTGATGCGAAGGATAATAAGATCACAGTAATTGGAGATGCAGATCCAGTGAGGGTTACCGCTAGTCTGAGAAAATATGGATTCACTGAATTGGTTAGCGTCAAACCATATAAAGAGCCGGAGAAGTACTTATGCCAGGAGATCTTATATACAGATAATTTAAGTTGCGCCATCCCTGCAAGAAGGTGTGACCTGGACAGCGGCTACACTCATTGCTGGAGCGACGAGAACCCAAACGCCTGCACTATTTCCTGACTTCGATTTTAACAATTCTGTGAATTTCTTGCTCGATTTCTTAACTTTAACTCGATAATTGTTTTCATTGAATTAGAATTTGGCACTCCTCTGATCTCCATGTCGGCACTGATACCGATAAGCGTGTCGAGCAAGAGATCCTGAGAAAAATGTATGGGGAAATATCCATGCAAGGATCCGTTTCCTTCTCGGACTGGAAAAAGGACACAGATTTCAGCCTTCTTTACACGCATTGTACTCTATATTTTTGCTTTTGATGACGGAGAAAAAAGGAACTGTGCTATCAAGTGTAGGTGATCCCATAATTTCTAATAACTGTAAGTGCCTACAGATTTTATATTTTAGTGTCAAATATTTAATTGCAATTTAATAAAGGTGTTCACAGTTTCTATAGCATTGGTGAAAACATCTCTTTTCATAATAAAGAATTATGATACGCATAATTCTTAAATGAATTAAGAATACTGAACTTGTACATTTTTCTCCTTATCCTGTAAAGAGATTATCCTTTAATTGGTAGATGTCCTAGTAGAACAGAGCTTGTACATTTATCGCCTGATCCTCTAGATAGAATATCATATGGGGCCAAGGTGATGTTAGTGAATTTATCTCCCACCCGTAATTATTCTAGAAATAAATTTGTCCTTGTTTTGCTTAAGAAGTTGACATATCTCATTCAATTTTAATCAATAGATTTTCAAAAAAATAAAAATCATTTAATTTTAATCAATAGAGTTTCAAAAATAAAATAAAATAAAATAATCTTCATTACATAAAAACACCATTTTTGTTGCAATTTATTTTGACATATTTGAGATAGGGGTGACATATTTTCACTCATTCATTCTTACATTTATTATTGAATCACTTTATGCATCAAATATTTAGATATGAATTTTTTTTTTCAAGTTTTATACTCTAAAATAAATTGTATCTAGGTGAATTTGATGCTTATGTGCTCATAATAGATCAAGAGATAAGATGGATCTAGGATGATATTATATATATATATATATATATATATATATATATATATATATATATATATAATACATATCAACTCCAATATTCAAGTTAAGCATGGATGAAATTTTACATCTTCTCATATTCAACCCACCTCAAGTTAAGCATGGATGAAATTTTACATCTTCTCATATTCAACCCACCATTCAAATAGTTTAAGCATCATAGTAGATACATCATAACTCCTGATGCAAATTTTTTTAGAGAACAAAAATTGAAGAAATGCTTGCATGGAAGGATTTGATTTCAGATTCACTAGTTTTAAATAAGAAGTGTTAACTCCATGTTATGCATTGAAGGAATTACACATCTTAAGCATATCTAGAAGTGGAAAGCACATAGTAGAAAGCATCCACTTGGGCAATAACAATTTTTTTACTTTCAATTACTCTCTCATAAAATTATTATACTTAAAAGTGAATGTTGATATAAAATTAAATTACATAAGGTGGATATTAAAATATTTTTTTAAATGCTAGTGTGTCAACTTTCAATTGTCATATAAAGAATATCAAAATAGGTGGACATAGAAATAGTTTATTTATGGGCCATAATGAAAAAACAAATTATTATCAATATTTTTTATGCCACTTGTCAACTCTATAATATCAAGCATTGAAGAATTTTTTTTTCTTTCAATTACCCTATCTTTTTCTCTATATACAGAGTAGATATAGAATTATTTTGTTAAGATGAATATTAAAATATTTTATTTATGACAAAACATTCAAATATTTTTTTGTTATTAATATATTTTTTAAACTTCACATCTCAACTAAGTATTGAACACTAAAGTAATTCAACTAGATACAATAAGAATGTTTTCAAATATATGTAGTCTCATTCCATTATCAAAAGAATTGAAAAAATACATCTATATTAATATAAAAGTAGATACTACAAATATAAACAATGATGTAGTTTTTTTTTTTTTTTAATTATCTAAATAATTTAGAAACAGAAATAAACTATATAACAACTAATCATAATTCAAAAATATAAATAAATTATATAACAACTAATCATAAAATATATGATATTTCTTAAATAATTAAGGTAAGCTTGTTTTTTACAATGTACTAAGATATATTGGTTTCAATTTACTTGTCATTATCCAAAATTCATATAATTTAGCAAATACAATGATCAATATTTTGTTTATTCAATATCATTGGTTATTTAAAAAAATTGTTAAAATGTGATTTAAGAATTTTTCTAATTTTTTTTAAATATTATTTAAAAGAAATTTTGTTATTATAATTTATTTTTATATTATTTATTTTAAAAAAAATTAAAAATACTTAAAAAAAATTATAATACATTTCATTAAAGCTATTGATACCTCATTAATATTATTGATACATTTTACTAATCCAATCAACTCTGTCAATAAACCTTTTAAAAATTAATTCAATAAAACTCTACCCTTTACCTTTTAAAAATCAAACTATATAAATAAACCTTTTGAAAACTAATTGAATAAAAATATCTCTAACTAAGATTTTAGTGATCTTACAAAATTGGCAATGAA
Organism: Picea sitchensis; assembly: GCA_010110895.2. Taxonomy (NCBI): domain Eukaryota; kingdom Viridiplantae; phylum Streptophyta; class Pinopsida; order Pinales; family Pinaceae; genus Picea; species Picea sitchensis. The sequence goes on from SNQJ01S0039672.1 coordinate 45,862, forward strand.
AATTAATGGCAATGAAAAGTGGCAATCAAAACAAGGTATTTAAGAGAATTAATGAAACAATGTTAAAAATAAGTGAAAATCAAAACAAGGTATTTAAGAGGATTAATGAAACAATGTTGTTTCTAATATCAATAAAATTTTAGATTAGATTATAATAATAAAAAAATTTAGATTAAATTATAATAATATTTAATAAAAAACAAAATATTTAATAATTAATGAAACAATGTTATTCCTAAGATGTAATAAATTTTAAATTATAATGATATTTAATAAAAATAAATTAAGAATTAAATATGATAATATTTAAAGAAGATTGAGATGTGGGAAGAGGAAAAAGCTATAATTTAACATTATCTTAAAAACTTAAGACTTCTAAAATTATTTAGTTTTTTCTTATTCAATTGAAAATTTTAAGACTACTTAGAGGATAAAACAAATTTGTCCATAAATTAAAAACTAAGGGGAATATGATAGAATCAATAATGGGAGTAGATGAACACCCCACACTTCAATAAATGGAAAGTCATTCAAAGTAGTATAATAGTTTAATGCACCGATGCCACCCCATTTATTGATGTCTAAGGTCACTTTGTTATATATCATGTGAGGTAGAACGGAATGCATATGGATGCATGTAGGTTATTACTCACTACATTTGAGAAATGGAACAACTTAATAGCTATCACTTTAAAAAATAAGTAAGGAGGGAGAAAGGGCACTAGTATGAAAATTTGTCCTTGGCTTAGTGATTACATTTTAAAAATTTGTGGGCATGTTTTGTAGCTAAGGTAATCAAGTACTTTAATTGTATTGAATTTAGTTATTGAAGAAAAAATATCATCATAATCTATTTTTTCATTTTGAGAATATTCTTTTACAACTAATCTTGTTTTATATTTATCAATGCTATCATCTGCTTTAAATTTATATTTATACAACTATGTTCTTTCAATATGGACTTTGTTTTGAGGAAATTCAACTAATTCCCAAGTTTGATTTTTCATAAAAGGGGCATATTCTTCATTCATTGCATTTCTCCACTCTTCATGTTATTTAGCTTGTTCATAGTTTACATGTTCTACAACATTCATTACATGGGACATAAATGCATAATATTTATACCTTATAGGTGGTTGAGTTTTTTGTGATGACCTCCTTAGTCCTTCACTACTTCCATATCTTCTCCTACTATGTGGAGATTCTTATCCACTTGATGTATCACGATTGATTGAAGTATCCGTACTACTTTCATTATGCTCTAGATCGTATACATGTTCTTGTTCGTGTTCTTGTTCATGTTTAACCAAAGAATATATTTTGACATGATCATCATTGTCATTAGAAATATGCCAAGCACCAACATCATTTAGTATATCACCTCTATCTGGATTCTCATGAAACGCACGTTTCTACTTGCAAGAAATTTATGTCAACTCGGATCAAAAAAATTGTATGATTTTTTGTGAGTACAATACCTAATAAAAATACACTTGATTGATTTTGCATCAAGTTTTCTTCTCTCATCCTTTAGGAATATGTGCAAAGGAAATGGACCCAAACACTATTAAGTGACTAACATAGGTTTATAACCATGAAAAACTTGAAAATGAGTTTTAAAATATAATTCTTAGTTGGACTTTGATTCTTTAAATAAACAACAATATCAATGGCTTCTAACCAAAAATCATTAGAAACATTTTTACCTTCCAACATACTACAAGCACTCTCTACAAGTGTTATGTTCCTCTCCTCAACAATTCCATTTTGCAGAGGTGTATGTAGCACTGTAAATTGTTGTTGGATCCCATAATTTTTACAATAAAAATTAAAAACTCTTGAAATATATTCACCACCCTTGTGAGATATGAATTTTTTTCAACCATAGTTCTGAATTCTTTAAAATACTCAAATACATCACTTTTTCTCCTTATGAAATAGACCCAAGTATATATAAATCTACCATGAAAAAAATAAGAAAGTATGATGCACCACCAAGTGATATGGTTTTCATAGGTGTGTATACATCACTATGAATTAATTCAAGTATTTCAATTTGTCTTTTCTATGTATGTATGTGAAACTCCTCTCTATGTTGCTTACCAATTGCACATGCTTTACATTCAAAATGGTCATTCTCCATAACAAGAAGATCATCAACCATTGTTTTTCTTTACAACAACATGAAATCATTGTAATTGAGGTTCCCATACTTGTGATGCCATAAATCTTTTGTTGACATTGTTGTGGATGCCAATGTAACATGACTATTTATAGTCACATCCAACTTATACAATCCACCAACTCCGATACCTATGGAAACAATCCATCCTATAGTGATCCTCCACATCTTTTACAACACACATTAACTTACCAAATTCCACTTTTAAATCATTATCAGTGATAGTAGAAACATATATTAAATTCATTTTTATGCGAGGAACATACATCACATTATGAATCTCTCTCAAATGTCCATTAGGTAAGTTTTAGCAGACAATGCAGCTTCAAAAATAAACAACTTAATATTTTAAAATCCATCATTGACTCAAGTGTCTTTGTGCACAAAATTTCCATTATGCCTTTTATATCTTTGATTGCACTCATGATACTTTGTTCTATAACATTCTTTAGCCAAATGTTGAGGTTTGTCACAATATTCACATTCAAGATTTCGTTTAACATAAGAATCAAGATGTCCCATACCTTTCCTTAATAACTTAGCAAAAGTAGGGGGCAAAGGCCTAACTCCAAGTGTTGAAATAAAGACTTTATTAACTTATACTAAACACTTTAATGTGATGGTTACCAAATAAAACTAGATACTTCTTCACCAATGTCACCCAACTTCTCACTTAAATCTTTGGTGCGAAAAATGAAAAAGTGTATACTTTCATTCATTGGATTCCATTTTAATATACAACAACTTAGTTTTTAAAAATAAAATTCGGTTTGCATTAGAGGTTTCATACAAATTTGAAAACGTCCCACTTCTCTTTAGAAGTCTTACAATATTGGATGTGAGGAATTATGCTATCCTTTATCACATCCATAATAGCACCTTCAAATTCATTTCTAGTTTTTCCCAATTTGGAATGGAGGCAACAACACTGGGCTTAGTCTCATCTCAATAGTCCACATATTATATGCTTCAAGCATAGTCATCAACTTAAATTTCCAATTAACATAGTTTTCGCCACCAAGCTTGGTAGATTCATTCAAGTATGAATCGGTGAGAGGATTTGACATCTTCCTCAATCATATAATTCACCAAATTTTAATTGACAAATAAATTTACCTTTGATGTTGGGTTTTCGCCATCAAGCTTGGTAAATAGATTCATTTAAGTATGAATAGGTGAGAGGATTCGACATCTTCCTCAATTAAATAATTCACCAAATTTTAATTCACAAATAAATTTACCTTTTATGTTGGGTCACTTGATGGCTTCAACGCACTATTTTTTACTCTTGAACGATCCAATTTAAGATGGATGCACCTTTTTCACAATAGCAGATCGCAAGGGAAGGCCAATAAAACTCCTTGCACCGGTATTTCAAGCTTTCACTTCTCCTCAAAATTGGTTCTGTTAGAGTTCACAGTGGGGCAGTAAAGATTGGGCAATGATTCCTTTAATATGCAGTGATCAACTAATCTCCTCTTGACTCTTACAACAAGCTCCACAACAACTCACTTACACGGACAGAGATAAATGCTTTACTTGATCACGAACAGCAAGGCGACTACTCTAGATGGAAACAAACGATGTAGACTGCAAGTTCCAGCACGTGGCCTTTATCTCCACGTAGTGCCAACAACGACCTCGTTGAAACTGCAAATCCATGTAGCAGTCTCATGCAATACCAACAGCCTCCAACACTTCGCCTGTTGTGGACAACCTATTTCGCTCTGATACCAAAATAAATTTAGAGAAATAACACAATGGAATATTCACACAATTCAAGTAAGACCAAACTCACGAAAAACATAGATTCACAGAGGAAAAACTCTACATATAGATTAATGCTCATTAATAAGATTAAATACACTCCTAAGATTGTGGATCTCAAACCTAAAAATTAAACTATTCAGAGAGGAAAAACTCTACATATATAGATTAATGCTCATTAATAAGATTAAATACACTCCTAAGATTGTGGATCTCAAACCTAAAAATTAAACTACTGTACAACATACTAGAAACAATATAACAATCTTCCTAATTTATCAACAATCTAGATCTCTCCATTTCTACATTATTTTAGATATTATTTTTAGAGTTTAGTTGTGAGTGAAGTCATATTCATACTCTATCAAACACTTATCAAGTGAGTTTCAAATTGGAGGTATCATTATGAAGGGTGGTTATGTTGATTATGGTTTTCGCTTATAATTGATATTGATTGAGTTGTAAACTATATCTATTAAGTGGGTTCCCAAAGGGTGGTTATGTTGATTATGGTTTTCACTTATAATTGATATTGATTGAGTTGTAAACTATATTTATTTAGTGGGTTCCCTTTCGCACTAACTCCTGGTGATGGGGCCTCATGCGTGTGTAATCAAGCTTTTCGGTACGACGTTTCATTTAAAAAGGAGAACCACTTCTCTCGAATAAAGGCCGGAGAACAATGAAGTTAGTAGTCCCAATTAGAAGGGATAGGCACAAGAATCACTTCTCTAGCTGAGAAGTCTTCCTGAACGAAAACCAACCGAAATGAATGCTTTCCTGTACTCCTGGTAGGGAAACTAGCTCTTCTCGGATATAGATCTACAAGGGCCCTTTCAGAGCAGGTATAATACTTATTAAGGCCCAAAACCTTTAATTAAGGGTGAAACCTATAAGGGGCGAACCTGAAGTCCTATCCTCTGGCGGGCATAACCTTACAGTGGCGACAAACCTAAAAGCGAGTAAATCTACGAATGGAGAATTGACACAGTAGAACTGTTGTAACTACTTTTTGAGTGCTACGGTGGAGTGAAATAATATTTGGTTAAGTCATAGAATGCTAAGACCGAATGTTATCTGTGTTAGATTTTTCTAATACAAAATAAATGTTTGTTAATTGATTATAGGACCTAGAAACTTTCTAGTTCTTTACCAGCATTAAATTACAGCAGAATCAATACCTGGATCCATTTGTGCAGGGGAACAGTGAAGTCTCTGCTGCGTTTTTAGAACCCTCTGCTCCTCTGCTACGTTTTTTTTCAGAAATCGCTTGAAGAACCCTTTGCACAGAGCAGAAAATGAAGACCCTCTGCACAGAATAGAAATCGGATTTCTGCCTCTTACCCTGCTACCATACGCACTTTCAGATCGTATTAAGATGGGTATTCTGAAGGTTCATTTATGGGCAGAGAGAGGACCGATTTCCCCAAGACCGTTATTCTCCACCTGTCCATCAGAGTAGGAGATTCGATATCGTTCCTGAAATTGTTACCAAGAGCTCCGTAAAACTGTAACAGCTGCCAACACATCCGTCTCTTCATATGGGTCATTAAAAAACTAATTCAAGAAATTAGTCTTACATTCTCCCACTTGGCACATATGATAACTTAATGTTAGAGTTTAACAGAGTAGACATTAGGTGCGCCATAAGTCATATTCATCTTCGTTTTCAGTTTGGTCATCATAATACTATAATTAAACAACCTAGTCATGTGAGTCGTGACGGTTCCATGTCAATAAGACAACATAGTCCCTTTCATGTACCATAACATCAGTAACTTGTTTAAATTAGTCTGTAAACAAGGAGAGATTTCATAAGGTCCAACAATAATGTCCCTTGTCAGAGACTATTCCTGTCATTATACATTTATTCTCATACATGTACATACACATTTAAAACAGGATTTATCAAACAGAAACACCTTTATTAAGATCTCAAAGTGTCAAATAAGACAAACAACATTATGTGATCCATTTTAAAAGTAGCAATTGTTATGTGCTACGTTCAATTCCCATTCTGTTAGCATGTTCCTTAAATGCCTTTGGTGGTAATCCTTTCGTCAATGGATTTGCAACCATAAGTAGTGTGCTTATGTGTTCAATTGACACTCGTTGTTTCTGAACTTCTTCTTTTATGGCAAAGTATTTCAGTTCCATGTGTTTAGCACCATTAGAATACCTGTCATTCTTAGAGAAGAATACAGCTGTGGCATTATCACAATAAATCCTCAGCGGCTTGGAAATACAGTCGACAACCCCAAGTCCTGAGATAAAATTTCGCAACCACAATCCATGAACCGTGGCCTCAAAGCATGCCACAAATTCAGCTTCCATAGTGGATGAAGCAGTGATAGTTTGCTTCGCACTTTTCCATGATATTGCTCCTCCAGCTAATAGGAACAAATAAACAAAAGTAGACTTTCTACTGTCAACACATCCGGCAAAATCTGAGTCTGAGTAGCCAATCACCTCTAGATTATCAGACCTCCTAAATGTGAGCATGTAATCATTCGTTCCCTGCAAGTACCTCATCACTTTCTTTGCAGCTTTCCAGTGTTCCAATCCAGGATTAATTTGGTATCTTCCCAACATACCTACTGCAAAACTGATGTATGGCCTAGTGCAAGTCTGTGCATACATTAGACTTCCTACTGCAGAAGCATAAGGAATTCTTTCCATTTGTTTTCGTTCCCATTCATTCTGCGGACATTGCATAAGGCTGAATTT